>JAIWVJ010000068.1:0-44757 GCA_024322285.1 Musa beccarii
CCTCACCCATCTAATATCCTAGAGACCCAATACTAGGCATGGTGCTATTAGACCCATACGGTCTCTCCCTGAGTCTCGCTCTAATTGGATTCTCCCAAAGAACTCTTTCTTACATCAGAACAACCTTGGCCAAGGATTTGTTTAAGCAAGAAGGAATATTCCTCTTATGATACTAAGAGTGGATGATCCTCTATCGATACTCAATAGCCCTCGTAAGGTTGGCTATCACTCCCAATACCCAGTTGTATTAGATTTGAAACTTCTAAACCTATAAGTCGGGTATCAAATAGTGGAGTACTTATATAGGACATCCTTGGTGTCTTAAGTCTAAAGACCAGATACACTACTAGGACTATAGAATCGCTATATGACTATAGAGTATTATCAACCATCTAGCATTCCGTGGGTGAATCAATAAGTGAACTCATTCTTCAATGAGCACTTACATTATATCCTTAGTGTCCCCACACGAGCAGCTATGAGACCAGCTATAATATCTCTCTTTTCT
Organism: Musa beccarii; assembly: GCA_024322285.1. Lineage (NCBI taxonomy): Eukaryota > Viridiplantae > Streptophyta > Magnoliopsida > Zingiberales > Musaceae > Musa > Musa beccarii. The sequence goes on from JAIWVJ010000068.1 coordinate 509, forward strand.
GAAATTTATGTAAGGAGTTATTTTGAATCATTCATAAGGACCTATTTGTAGAAGTCGAGGACCTATTTGTCAAATTGGAGGACCTACTTATAAATATAAAAATTTCAGGGACTAAATTGCTAAGTTGAAAAAAAAAGAAAAAAAAAGAAAATGGTAGTCTTATTCCACATGCCCCCCATGCACCTCTATTTCCCACATGGTGCATTGGGAAACAAAGGAGAGGCAGGTGTCATGCATAGGAGAAGAAGAAGAGAAGAAAAGAAGAAGAGAAGAGAAGAAGAAGAAGAAGAGAAGGAGAGGAAAGGAGGGGAAAAGGTAGAGAAGGGAGCTGCGCTCCTCTATCTTCTGCACAAGGAGGTGCATTGGTGGATGAGGGGACAGAGAAGAGAAGAAGAAAAGGGGAAGAAGGAGAGAAGAGAAGAAGAGAAGAGGAGGAAGGAAAGAGGAAAGAGGGCTACGGCATGGCTGTGGCTGTGGCTATCGCTGCAGCTGTGGCTGGGAAAGAAAGCAGAGGAAGGAACAAGGCGAAGAGAAGAGGAGGAGGGAAGGAAGGCTGTGGCTGCAGCTGTGGCAGCTGTAGCAGGGAAAGAAGAGGCTATGGCTGAGAGAGAAGGAGAGGAAATAGCACAGTGGAAGAGGCTGTGGCTGTGGCTGCGACTATGGCTGCGGCTGCGGCTGCGGCAACTGCGACTACGGCAGCTATGGTTGGGAAAAAGAAAAGGAAAGCAAGTGATTGTGACCTCTTATGTTCTACATGAGCTGCAGCTATGGAGAAAGAAAGAAGATAGGTAAGGAAAATGACACATGGAGAGGAGATGGAGGAAAGGTAGAAGGATTTGGGCTTATAATTTCGTTGGATCGAAATCTTCGAAAGGCAAGTGTTTCACTCCTTTCTACTGCAATTCAAATCTTTGCTTTTGCCTTTGATATGAGAAATTTGAATTATTCTAGCCTTGAAATCTGATATCTCTATTATTTGGAATGTAAATGTTTGAATCTGAAAAATTATCAAGATTCTGACCCTTTTACTTTGTTTTGTCTATAAATCCCTATACAGATTTCCAATTTAGTCAAAACTTGTTGGATCTGAATATTGACTTGTAAACCTTTCTTTTGACAGCTTACTTGTATGATTTGGAGTAAATTTGCCTATCCAAACATCCAATTGAATCAACTCTATAGAATCTGTAAAACAGAGACTATAAGTTCTGACCTTTTGATACTAAACTGCCTATAACTCTCTATTGGAAACTCTGATTTATACAAAACTTAGTTTGTTGGAAACTAGACTTATAAATCTTCCTTTTGATACCTATATTGAAAGGTTTAGAGTTTAAATGACTGCCCAGAATTCTGTTGAATTTGATCCTATCGTTTCTGTAAAACAGACATTTTGTTCCTTGACTCTTGGTTACCGAATCATTTGTAACTCTTTGATTGAAACTCCTATTTGTATGAAATTTATTTCACCTAAAAGTAGATCAATTTATCTTTCCAATGCTACCTTCTTGAGTAATTCGGAGTATAATTGATTGTCCAAATAATTCATATAATGTACCTTTCAAATTCTGCCAGAATCAAGTTCTTTTGTTGATGTTGTCTATTCACGTTTCACCCTATTGGAATATTGATTTCAGCTAAATTCTTCTTCAGTTGAGCTTTATATTAGTCCATTGAAATTTTTGTATTGTTCATCCTGAAATTCTTTATATGTCTGAAATCTTTTGTGCATTGTTCATGTTGGCACTACCTTGTTTCGTAAAGGCACATGCATATTTTCGTTGTTTCGCATGTGCTTCCGATATGTGCCAATGTTATTGTTCATACTACCCTTTTGTATTCTGGTGTTTTGTGGGATGATTTGGACCTTTGCCAGAAATGGTAAAGGGTATTTGATGAGAGCCCCACGATTGCTCTGCCCTCAGTCAGATATGGGTGGATGGAGCTCCCAAACATGGGAGACTTATATTTGCTGGATCCATATTTTGAATGGACCATGCATTCTATTTGGGTCCATGCTTTGAATGGACTATATTATGTTTGAGATCCCACAACACCCTCTATGTTATTAATATGATATCTAAAGCTTTAGTTATGTGCTTTGGATAAGAATGAAATGAATGAGATTGCTAAATATGGCATTCGAGCTTTTGTTTCTTATTTGTTATATTGCCATACTCTGAGACATTCATATGCTATTGATATTATTCTAAAATGTTTCATTTGTTATTGATATGCTTTAAAATATTTCGTATGCTATTGATATGCTCCGAAATATCCTATATGTCATTGATATACTTCGAAATGTCCTATGTGCCATTGATATGCTCTGAAACCATTTATATTTATTGATATGTTCTAAAATGGTTCATTTGCTCTTGATATATTCCAAAACCATTTATATATCATTAATATATTCTAAAATATTTCATTTACTCTTGACATGTTTCGAAACCATTTATACATCATTGATATGTTCCAAAATGTTTCCTTTGCTCTTGACATGCTTTGAAACATTTCATACGTCTTTGCTATGTCCGAAATATTTCATTCGCTCTTGATATGCTCTGAAACCATTCATACATCTTTGATATATTCTGAAATAGTTCATTTGCTCTTGATATGTTCCAAAACAATTTATACGTCATTGATATGTTCTGAAATATTGCTTTTGCTCTTGATATGCTCCAAAACCATTCATGTGTCATTAATATATTCTGAAATATTTCATTTTCTCTTGATATGCTTCGAAACATCTCATACATATTTGATACATTCCGAAATATTCTCTTTGCTTTTGATACACCCTGAAACATTCCATACGATATTGATATGCTCTAAAATATCCTGTACATCATTGATATGCTCCGTAATATCCTATGTATCATTTGATATTCTCCGAAATACTATTTATATCATATGATATACTCTAATTACTCTTTACTCCATTTGTTATAAACCAAATATATTTTGAATAAAATGACATTTTTGATTCTATATCTAATGAGCTTATATCCATGAATTCTTGTATCTCTGCCTTGTATTTGGATACCAAGTCTGTTTGAAGCTATTTCCCTCTTGTTCTGGATTTGCTTGCCACTTGCTGAGCTTTATAGCTCACTCCGTTGTTATATAACCCTCTTTCAGGTTAGCTTGTCACATGCTAAAATGTTAGAATTGAGCTAAGGCAGTGAAAAGCTATTCAGATTGTGGCAAGTCTTTGTAGGTTGTTATGTTATTGTTGTATAAGTATGTTTTGTATGTAATGAAACATTATCGATGAATCTGAATTGATGTATCATGTAAAAGCTTTAAAAGTTCTCGCACGATTGAGATTTTGGAATGTTGAGTTTAGTTTACTATGATATGAAATTATGGTAAATGGTTGGAATTCTGAATTCTATAATTCTTACGTTTGTGGAATTATAAGCAAGGTTAATATTTTGTTAAGTTGGTTTGGGTTCTTATAAAGGTTTGTGTGATGTGATTTATGATTATAACTGCATAGGTTTTATGGATATGATTGATATTTGAATGTTTCTCTGTATTCTCAAATGTTAGTTTGGATTCTGGGATTTGATCATTGTTAAAAATTTTAATGTTATGGATTTTAAGACAAGGTCACACCTCCTGAATATGATAATTTTGTTGGGGGAGGTATGACACTAGTTGCTTACATCATATAGATGAGTATACAACACATAAGTCTGCCTAGTTATCTTGATTTCCTTCTCAAGTAACCTATGACCGGGATTATTTAGGGTCTATGTTTAAAGGTGAATCGGTCTTATTATCATGATCTCATCATGATCCGATTCAATTGTATAGATCTATGGACATAACAATACATGCAACACATAAGATAAAGTGATAAAATATCAAATAATATGCAAAAAGAGTGCATGTCAAGTCACACGTGTCATCGCTCACGTGATTGGCTTGTAGGGTACTTATGACTAGCAGTATTGCCCAGTGTCAGAGAGTACTGGCAATGGTACTACTTGCTAGTCATAAGTGCCCTATAAGCCAATAACGTGAGTGATGACACGTATAACTTGACATGCACTCTTTTTGCTTAATAGGCATTTTATCACTTTATCTTCATTGTTGCATATATTATGATGTTTATGGATCTATGCAATGGGAGTCAGATTGTGATGAAATCATGATAATGAGACCGATTCACCTTTAAACACGAATCCTAAATAATCTCGGTCATAGGTTACTATAGAAGGACATCAAGATAACCGTGTTAGGACTCTAGCTATGAGAGTCCTAATTTAGTTTCATTGATAAGGGCATTCATGTAAATCCTATCTAGCCGACCCCTATTAAAGAGGTGAAGAGGCCGGCTAGGTTAGGGTTAGGTTGCTTCTTAGGAAAGGAGTCCTCTTATAAGTAGGAGTTCTATTAGGAAAAGAGTCCTATTAGAAGTAGAAGTCCTATTAGGAAAGAAGTCCTATTATAAGTAGGAGTTCTATTAGGAAAAGAGTCCTATTAGAAGTAGAAGTCCTATTAGGAAGAGAGTCCTATTAGAAGTAGAAGTCCTATTAGGAAGAGAGTCCTATTAGAAGTAGAAGTCCTACTAGAGAAGGAGTCCTAATTAGAAGTTGGTTAGAAGTAGGAGTCTTAAGTAAGAGTCCTATTAGGAGTTGGGACTTAGAAGCCCTATAAATAGCCATGTATTCATCCTCTTTTAATGAATGAATAGATCAATATTTTTGCAGCCTTTGTGCAGCAACTTGGAGGAAGGAACCCCTATAGAGTTCCAAGGAGGCCGATCCCCTATAGAGATCAACCCCAAGCTTAGAATCCGCGGAGGGTTCTAACACTTGGTATCAGAGCAGCATTCTTGGCGTCTCGCTGCCCTTCCACAGTCATCCACTAGCCCTCCACAACCGCCAAAGCAATTCCCACAATTTCTTAGAAGATCATCGCTGAATTCCGCCATCATCTCCACCACCGTAGATCATCCTTTGATCTTCCCGTGAATTGCAATAGGTTCTGGTTATCTACCCTACTGCTGCTGCAATTTAGTTATCCTAATTCAAACTCCAAAAAAATTCGTTCCTATAATTGCTGCATAAACTTTTCGTCACAAAGTTTTCATCTCTACAACGAAAGTCGCACTGCAGAATTTCAGCCGCATAGCACTGCCTTTTTGAGCTTGCTATTGCGTTTTTTCTATCCAATTCTCTATGGAATTTTTATGGCGGCTTTGACACTTCCTAACAATGGTTTTCTCTTTGGTTTTGTCAAAAAATTCTCAATAAAAACCACTTATCTTTTACGTCCAATCTGCTGCACTTTAGACGTAAAAATCTGCTATAATACCTCTCCGTGATTCTCAATTTTGCCAAAACTCTTGTTGTCGTTTCTTCCTACGAAATTTTTTTACAGTATTACCTCTTCCTTATCAGTAGATCGCCTTTGAGTTTTACTTAAATCTCTTTTAAAAATTTCTGAAAAAATTACATCTTTACTGCTGGAATTTTTCGTAAAAATCTGGTATTGCACCTTTGTCCTTTTTCTTCTCCGTAACCTATCAAACCCTAGCCACCTTGCTGCCACAAACCAAGATGTCTTTAGGGCATCCCTCTAGCCTCAAGATGCAGCCATCATAACCTAGTTTCATAACCCTAACAGCATCAAAAACCATAGCCCAAAATAGTAAACCATTACAGCTGAACCCTTCAATCACCGATCTATTGTCCGAACCTTCCACCACCCCATGCCATTAACCCATCAACAGAAAAAAGACAAGGGCATCTCTGATCTACAAACATATGCTATGGCTTTCCAAGATCCAATTGATGCTAAATTTGAAGCATGGGAATCTCGGATTGAATCACGGCTTGAATCGCGCTTGGAAGACAAATTGCGCGCTTTGTTTGCAGAATTCAGAATTGGACAACCATCGAGTCCAACCAAACTGCAGCAAGGAGAGAATTTAGAAAGGACCCCAGAGAAGGAGGGACAGCCCTCGGACGTGCTTCAGCCACGCATGAGGGTGGACTTCCCACGATGCGAAGAAGGAGACCCAGCCAGGTGGATTTCGCACACAGAACGTTACTTTCGCTACTACTGAACGTTGAATAATGATATGGTGAAGATTGCTGTTATCCACCTTGAAGGAGATGCTATTCAATGGTACAATTGGCTGGAATATAATCATGGGGCTCCGACATGGAATCAATTTAAGAATGCACTGTTGAACCGTTTCGGACCTACGGAGTATGAAAATATCGACGGCTAACTCGCAAAGATTCGACAAACCTCTACGATTCAAGAGTACCAAACCAGGTTTGAGAAGCTATCTTCCCTTGCTCGTGATTGGACTGACCATCAATTGTTAGGAACATTTATCGAAGGACTCAAGCCAGAGATAAAAGGGGAAGTTAAGGCGCGACAGCCCCGTACCATGATAGCTGCGATTTCTTTTGCCCGAATACAAGAAGAACGACTCAACCAAGATTCTCAGAGGATAAGAACCACTCCTAGAACCTCAACATATAAACCCCCTTCTGCTCCCAGCCATCCTTCGCTGCCCAAAAAATTGACAAGAGAAGAACTACGTGATCGATCAGCAAAGGGTCTTTGTTGGCATTGCGACGAGCCGTGGAACCGCGATCATCGCTGCAAAAGGGGCCGCCTCCTATTGATTGAACCTCTTGAAGACATGAAGGAGGAGGTCCAGGAGCATGAGGAAGAGGTCACGGATGAAGAACAACAGCCAATTGATATTATGATGCATGCCCTTACCGGTTATGCGAACCCGCAAACAATGAAAGTGGGAGGATTTCTGAAGCAACAACCAATCATCGTTCTTATTGACACCGGGAGCACTAATAATTTTATGAACAGCAAGGTTGCTGTCCAGATGGCCTTACCTATTAAGAATTGCAGCAGGTTCGATGTTAAAGTCGCAGATGGACGAATTTTGAAGTGTGATCGTAAATGCCCACGGGTGAAACTGTTGCTGTAGGACCAAGAGATAATTGCAGATTTTTTCCTCCTCTCCCTCGATGATTATGAGGCCGTGCTTGGCATCGAATGGTTGATGACATTAGGTGATGTTTCCTAGAATTTTTTGAAATTAATTATGAAATTTTATAGCAAGGGGAAACAGGTGATACTGCACGGGAAACGTGGGGGCGACGTAACGATAATTTGCACACAACGAATGGAGAAAGTTTTGCACAAAGTATGCAGCGGCTTTTTGGTACAAGTTGAGCAGCAATCTAAGGGAGAGCCAACCAAATTTAAAGATCCAAACCTACTTCCCTTGTTTGCTGAATTTTCAGATATATTTGATGAACCACGCGGGCTACCTCCTAACCGCCGACACAATCATCGTATACCGATTCTTCCAAGGAAACCTCCTGCAAATACTCGACCATATCAGTATCCACATCTCCAAAAAGATGAAATAGAAAGGATTGTAAAAGAGATACTTGAAATAGGAATTATTCGGCCAAGTTGCAGCCCCTACTCTTCACCAATGCTCCTCGTACGAAAGAAAGACGAAACACGACGAATGTGCATTGATTACCGAGCTCTCAACGACATAATCGTCAAGGACAAGTATCCTATTCCAGTAGTAGATGAATTACTTGATGAATTAAAGGGAGCATGAGTCTTCACAAAGTTGGACCTTCGATCCGGATATCATCAAATACGAGTGTGCGAAGAAGACATACCGAAAACTACCTTTCGAATGCACAACGATCACTATGAATTTTTGTGTAGCTTTCTTCAACAAAAAGAGGAATATCTTGGGCATATCATATCAGAGGAAGGGGTGGCAGTGGACCCCTCCAGAATTGAAGCAATGCAAAACTGGCCAACCCCGAGGAACATAAAATCACTGCGCGGCTTTCTTGGTTTAACAGGTTACTACCGTAAGTTCGTGAAAGACTATGGAAAGATCAGTGCACCCCTTACTTCCTTGCTGAAAAAAAATGCTTTCCAGTGGTCGGACAAAGCCACCACCGCCTTCGAGGAACTTAAAGTCGCAATGATAACAACGCTAGTACTAGCATTACCCGACTTCGATAAGACTATTATTATTGAAGCTGATGCCTCCGGAGCAGGAATTGGTACTGTATTAATGCAAGATGGCCGACCCCTCACTTATGCTTAATAAGGCATTATCTCCTTTCCATCTCAAGATGACTATTTACGACAAGGAGATGCTCGCGATTGTGCATGCGGTGTCCAAATGGAGATCATACTTAATTGGGCGACGCTTTCGCATCAAGACCGACCATAAAAGCCTAAAATATTTCTTGGAGCGCATCGGAGAAGTAGCATACAGATTGGACTTACCTGCCAGCTCCCGAATCCATCCAGTCTTCCATGTATCATGTTTGAAGCTCAGGTTGGGACAACACGAGACAGCCCAAAGCCATCTACCAAATATAACTACCCAAGGAGAGCTCCAAACCCAACCAAGTGCCATTATTGATCGACAAATCGTGACTCGACGATGACGACCTGCTACTGAAGTGTTAATACAGTGGACAAACCTACCAGCAGAAGATGCCACTTGGGAGAACTACGACGACTTGAAGATCAAATCCCCAGAAGTCATGGAACGTCAGCCTCGAGGACAAGGCTGATTTAAAGAGGGCGGGTCTGTTAGGACTCTAGCTATGAGAGTCCTAATTTAGTTTTATTGATAAGGGCATTCATGTAAATCCTATCTAGCCGACCCCTATAAAGAGGTGAAGAGGCCGGCTAGGTTAGGGTTAGGTTGCTTCTTAGGAAAGGAGTCCTATTATAAGTAGGAGTTCTATTAGGAAAAGAGTCCTATTAGAAGTAGAAGTCCTATTAGGAAAGAAGTCCTATTATAAGTAGGAGTTCTATTAGGAAAAGAGTCCTATTAGAAGTAGAAGTCCTATTAGGAAGAGAGTCCTATTAGAAGTAGAAGTCCTATTAGGAAGAGAGTCCTATTAGAAGTAGAAGTCCTACTAGAGAAGGAGTCCTAATTAGAAGTTGGTTAGAAGTAGGAGTCTTAAGTAAGAGTCCTATTAGGAGTTGGGGCTTAGAAGCCCTATAAATAGTCATGTATTCATCCTCTTTTAATGAATGAATAGATCAATATTTTTGCAGCCTTTGTGCAGCAACTTGGAGGAAGGAACCCCTATAGAGTTCCAAGGAGGCCGATCCCCTATAGAGATCAACCCCAAGCTTAGAATCCGCGGAGGGTTCTAACAAACCGGACAGACTAGTGTATTATATATTGATCCATATGATGGAGGTGATTGGTCTCATAGCTGCTCATGTGGAGACACTAAGGATATAGTACAAGTGCTCATTGGAGAATGAGTTCACTGATTGATTGACCTACAGAATGCTAGATGGTTGATGATACCTTATTGTCAGACAACAATTCCGTAGTCCTTGTAGTGTATTTAGTCCTTAGACTTGAGTTACCAATGAAGTCCTGTATGAGTACTCAACTCTTTGATACTGGACTTATAGGTTTGGAAGCTCTCAATCTAGTACAACCGGTCATTGAGAGTGGTAGCCAACCTTATGAGGGCTATTGAGTGTCAATAGAGGATTATCCGCTCTCGGTATCATGAGAAGAATATCCTATGTATTCTTGCTCAAACAAATCCTTGGCCAAGGTTGTTCGTATTGAGAGAGAAAGAGTTCTCCAAGAGAATCCGATTAGACTGAGACTCGAGGAGAGACCGTATGGCCTAACAACATCATGCCCGGTATAGGGTCTCTAGAATATTAGAAGGATGAGGGACTATTAGTATATGGTACCTAAGGATGGATAGGTCTAAAGGATTGGATTCCCCTGTATCGTCTAGGGACTACGGCGTAGTGGACTAGTATATTCGTAGTTGATGAGTCAAGTGAATTATTATGAAGATAAGAATTCACTGAGTCAGAAGAAATTCTGACAAGTATGACTCATGACCAGCTCGATATTAGGCCTAGAGGATCTCACACAAATGGTAGGTGTCACAACGAGTAGAGGTTTGGATATGAGATATCCGTCAAAGCTCCTATCTTATTGGATATCTATTAAACCCTTGAATTATTGGATCTTATGATAAGATCCAACAAGAGCTAATAAGATATTATTGGGTAGAGATCCACTAATCCAAGAGGCTTGGGTAATTGGATGGAGATCCAATACCCAATAGGGCAAGTCCATTAGGGTTAAGATGACAAGGGACCTCTATAAATAGGATGAAACTAAAGGCCCATAGGCTAGGGTTTTATAGTAGCCATCTCCTATTCTCCTCCCCCTCTCCTCCTTTGCTAACAACCCCAGATTCGGGCGTGTAGACAACAAGAAGGGTCAGCTCCTTCTTGATCGTGTAGTGTGTGCTGCGAGGAGATTTGGGCAGTGATTTAAGGAGCATCATCCCCTTGCCATGTGAATTATCACTATAGAGAAGGAAATTTGAACTCTTTCATCTAGTCTTATAGATCTACAATAATTCAGGGATATACGATCTCCTTAGGCAATTTTCTTGCACGTAGTTTTCGGTTTTGCGAGTTTTTACGCACCAACTTTTGCATGATGATAAGAACCTCTTTTTTTGTGAAAAATCTATAATTTTTATATCTGTTCTTCTGCTACACATATGATGTCACCATAGATTTCCCAACAGTAGTATCAGAGCTAGGATGCTCGTGTAAAAGATTGGCTTTTAAACTGCATGTGTTGTGTTCAATCGTGTAAGAATCATTTTACGTTATTGCAGTGATTTTTTTATCATAAATGTTAAATCTATGCTACAATTTTTTCTCTATTATAAAGTGTTTTGCAGAGGGCTTTTGATGCCAAATATGTTGGCACAAAAGAGGAAGAAAGGGCAGCAACGGTTGCTACCCCTTTAGATTGGCTGAAGGCTGCTTGTAGCCTTAGCCGAGAGCTTTTCTTGCTACTCTCGGTCTGGGCAAAAGCAGCAAGAACAAGAGCAGCAAGGCTACTCTCAACCTGCTGCATGGTAGCCAGTGTAGCCAGGTTTCCTGGCTGCAAGGGGCACCCCTGGCGACTAGAGTTTCCTAGCCACAAGGGTTGCCCTAGCGGCTAGGACTCCGGGCCACATGGGGTAAGCTAGCGGCTAGGTTTCCTGGCCACCCAAGGCTGCCTTACAGCTAGGGTTTCCTGGCTACAAGGGACTCCTTGATGGCTAGGGTTTTCTAGCCATGCAAGGTAACCCAGTGGCCTAGGATATCTAGCCACAAGGGGGTCCTTGGTGGCTTAGATTTCCTAGCCACATAAAGGACTTCCTGCCATATAAGGATATCCTATGGTAGGGTAAACCTAGAGAGCAGTAAAATAATTAATTAAATAATTTAATTAATTATAATTATTATTATCTAGTAGTTCTACATGATGATGATGTGTACATATGATGTATGATGTAGACAAATAATCATGGGCAACATGATGTGTGTGTATATGTGATTATTATTATTGGGGCCTACAAGCCTCTAATTTTTTTCTTGTTTATTGTTGGGCCTGCATGCCTATAATTAAGTTGTAATTATACGAGGAGGCACAGCAGGAGCGTGAAAATAATAGCGGGACCCACGAGGATGAAACGGATGATCACAATGCATGGAGATGCATCGAAATGCCGACGGAACTAATGAGGACGAAATGGATAATCACAAGGTCTGGAGATGCATCGTTACACATATAGATCTTGATGTGAGTGATTGAGCCCACTAGCTCGGGCTTGATCATATTAGGATATGGGCTATGATCATCTAGTATGATTTCTAATGTGATGTGTGATTATATATACACCTATTAGATACATATATATTTGTATGCGATGTACATATATATTAAATATATATGTGTGTGACACATCATATTAGGAGACCAAATTAAAAATTATTGGGTCTCCGATTTTGATGATGAAACTAATTGATTATGTTTTATTGTCTAATTGTATTTTGAGTGACACAGGTCTACTCGATCAATATTAGATAGTTGATGCAGGAGGAATTAACGTTGCGCCAGAGGAAATCACGTCAGAATATTGGACGTCGGGCCAAAGGTCCGGTCGATAATCGGCAGAAGGCTTCGGACATAGGGCATCAAGCTTAGAAGAGTGGTGTTGCGCCAAGGATATCGAGATTGTAGAGGTTAACCGTCGATTGGGCAAAAGGCGGCAAGAGAGGATGATGTACCGAAGAAGCGGACAAAGGGCTGACCAATGATGTGCCGGATAACAGAATGTCAATTCGTGTTGTAATAACTGACTAGATCAAAGTAGAGTTAAGTTTTATGTGCCGGACAACAGAAGAAGCTCGTCGGAACTCGCTAAGATCAATCGTGAAGTCTTGGAGCTTGCCGAGAGTCTGTAGAATGGTGTCCGAGGGTTTGTTGGAAGATCGCCGGAAGTTCATTGAAAGCTCGCCAGAAGAAGTCTTGACTTTCCAAACTTGTAATAGCTTAGGAAATGTCTTTAATTTCATAGTTAGCACATAATTAGGGTTAGAATTAGGTGTTAATCCTTTAACTCTATTAGGGGCCAATTGGGCCTGGTTTGGGCTAGGTTTTAGGCCCAACCAGAAGTGCTAGACCTTGTTTGGCAATGGCACCACTAGACTAAGGTGGTGGCATCGCCTAGGTCCAGCTCCCCGGAACATCTGGGTGGTGGTACCTCCTTGGGCATAGTGCCTGGGCGATGGTACCACCCAATACATTGACCGTGTTAGTGTGTCAGGTAGTGGTACCGGCAAACTAGGTGGTGGTACTGCCCAGTATACTGATAGAACCAGAGTGTCAGGCAGTGGTACCGCTAGCACATGGAAATCTAAGATGATTCAAATTTAGGCTCCAAATTTGAATCACCTTGAGGCCTATAAATATCCCTCTCATTCATGGTTGAGATATATACTAGAACTGAGAAAGAAAAAGGAAAACGCTTCTGTAATAGTGTCAAATTTCTCCCTCTAATTCTAAAGTATGATCTAGCCTTAGAAAGGGTTGAGATTCCTTGTAAGGGTTACCTCCTAAGCTCGTCAAAAGGAGAGTGTTGTAAGGGAGTTAGTCCTTACTCGTTGGAAGGAGGATAGATAGTGGAAAAGCCGGTGGCCTCAAGAGAAGAGGAATTGGGAGTGGACGTAGGTCGTATGATCGAACCACTATAAAAATTCTGGTTTGCATTTATAGTACTATTATTTATACTTCTAGAAACCATCTTCACTTTACTTCCTCTATTTTTCCTTCTTACAATTGGATTCAAGTTTAAAGCATCATTCCTTTCGAGGTTTAAATGAAATGTTGCTTTTAATCGTATAAAGTTTCCGTAACTTGTTTAAATCGTCAAAATTTATCGTCTTTATCACCTGCACTAATTCACCCCCTCCCCCCCTCTTAGTGCTGCTCAGATCCTAACAATTGGTATCAGAGCCTCGTTATTTCTCATTCGGATTCACACCCGTAAGAAATGGCTCTTCACGACTTTCAAGAGGGTTTTTCAATTATTCGTCCCATGTTCTTTAACGATTCGGACTACACATATTGAAAAACTTACATGAGAGTTTTCTTAATTTCTTTTGATTTAAACTTATGAAATATTATTGAATATGGCTTTCGACTTCCCTCTAAACCGACAAACGAATGGTCGGATTTAGAGAAAAAAATCTTTTTCTTTAAATGCTAAGCCTATGAATGCCTTATTTTGTGCTTTGGACAAAAACGAGTTCAATCAGATTTCTACATGCGAAATAGATTTTGATATTTGGCGAACACTTGAAATCATGCACGAGGAAACTAGTAGAGTTAAAGACTTAAAAAGTAAACCTCTTATTGCATGATTTTGAGCTTTTTCGAATGTAACCAAGCGAGACTATAGGCGACATGTACACCCATTTCATGGATGTTATCAATAGTCTAAAAGCTCTTGGTAAATTTTTTTTGGATTTTTATCTCATAAACAAGATTTTAAGATCCCTTTCAAAAAGGTAGGATCCTAAAGTAACTGCAATATAAGAAGCTAAAAATCTAAATGACCTTCCGATAGACGAACTCATTGGCTCATTAATAACATATGAAATGAGCTTTTTGGAACTTGATGAACACTTGAACCACCTTCCAAAGAACAGGAAGGATTTGGAACTTCGAACAAATGAATACCACTTGAGTGATGACTCAAGTGATGAGGACATTGAACACAAAACAATGAATGTTAATAAGTTCATTAAACAAGAATATAAAATAAAAAATAAACTTTAATGGAGGAAGAGGCCAAAGAAAATGAAGACACCTAAGGACGAATCAAGAACTTCTGAAAGGCAAATGACAAATTGCACTTTGACGGGCTTCGACTACAAGCTAAGCAACTCAACTCCCTTGAACTATTTTGAAATTACTTGAAATTTTTCATGAGTGCTTAATTTAAAAAAATAAAAAATAAAAAATTATTTTCAAAAATTATATCAAATTTAAAATTATTTTCAAAAATTATATCATGCTTCTCTTTTTAGCATTTTAAAAAAAAATTAAAAATTTGATCATGAAAATTATATTGTTAAGGTTTCATGTATGTTATGACTCAAAATTTTGAGTGATGTATGCAACATCATGGATGATAATTACATGATGTGTGATAATGAAATTTCATGCATATGATTTCCATATCGATTTTCGATTTCAATCTTGATGTATGGTTTTGACATAATAAATCAATTAGCATGATTATGTTTGTACACCTAATAGGATTAACCCATAATTGTGCATTTTGATTTTCATGTTTTTATGATGTCATGCATGAGGATTTGAAGGTATTATATTTTGACGATGAAACTCATGTTTTGGTCTTAAACATGATACTCATCTTTGCATGTTCTAAATCTCTTGAATTAAATTATCATTGGAATTAAAATGATGATATCATGCTTGATGTTTATGATTGCAATATAATTTTGTTAAAATACATTTTGGATATAATCATAGTGATGTATAATTTGAATCGTATTTGATGATCTTTCACCCATCTTGAAATAATTTATGATAAGTAATGCAAGGTATTCCTTCACCCGATCTCTAAATATCTTGAATGCCTAATCTAAGATAATGTGATGAAGACATTGTTTGTTTGAGTCTTGCCTTCTTCATGATAAAAAATTGATCATTATTGATATGCAAGTCCTTGTAACCTTCGCAAATCTTCTTTCATTTATCATTTAAAAATTTCCGATATCTATATTCTCTCTCTATCCACTTAAAAAGATTATTTTCAATGTCTCTTCATAATTCGATGAGTCATTTCATTTTGTCGCATAATTATCATGTGATTGGAAGTAATAGAATGATATCACTCTATAAAAAATATAACGATCAGATGAATGGGAAACAACAAAGCAATTTGATCAAAATAAAGTGTTGCAGCCCTCCCTGAAAAGTTTAAGTTAGGGTGCCAATGGTGGCACCGCCAGGGCTAGCAATAGTTCTGCCTGGGCATTATGTTCCCAGGTGGTGGCACTGCTCATTTGGCAATGGCACCACTCGAGAGCCCCCTTTTATAGAGGGGACTTAGGGTCAACAGTGGAACCGCCCCCAAGTCTTGAGGCTGCTTCCAAAATCATCTCCCACCCTCTCTAAACTTCATCTTCCCTCTTAAGAAGACCAAGAGAGGCTTCCATCCCCTTGAATCTTGAATCAAGACCTTCACTTCTCAAGTAACCTCATCCAAGATAACATTTGATTCTCCCTCGTTTTCTCAATACATGGCTGCCTCCTTAAAATTTCTCTATTCTATCATTATGTTTAGATAAATGGCTCCTAGGAGTTCGTCTAAGGATAAAGGGAAGAGTGAAGGAGATTCATTTGACCAATCCCTCTTTAGCTCAAATGAAACAGCCCTTAGGTACCATAATCTTGTGTTGAATCTTAGATTTTGATGATGAAGTCAATTGATAGGTTATTTGATCTAATCCTAATAGGACCCTAGCAGGGTTGGGTTATACTCAACCATGTAGCAGCTAATAAAAATCCTGTGAGAGTGTAATAAACCTCACCTAGCCACCTCTATCCTATAAAGAAGAGAGGCTAGGGTTTACATTTGTGTCTTTGGGCTTCTTAGTCGCTGCCCCACTTGTTACTAGGTCAGTCGGCTAAGGTTGAGGGCAAATTGGGTAGTTCACTTAGGAAGCAGCCCCTAGGGCTAGGGTTTGGAGCTCTATATAAGCATGTAGCCTCCATCTCTTTGGAATAAGAAAAGATCAATCTACTTTGCAGCCATTTGGCTGACTACCAAGGAGGGTGGAACCCCTATAGCATTCCAAGGGTTAATCCCCCTCAAAGGTCAATCTTCATAGAATTCCTTTGGGGTTCTATCTTCTGTTATCAGAGCAGCGATCTTGTTGCTTTTGCTACCATCCCTGCTGCCCATCATCAGCCAAGCAATTCCCACAATTGCTCTTGACATCGCCATCTCCATCGTCATCTTCTACCGTAGATCAAATCAATCTACTGTCGCCACCTCCAATTGCATCAGAGATCTGGTATTTCTCTTATCGCCAATACCTTTTGTTTCTACAATTTTCCATTCAAAATACTAAAATAAAGTCTTGCTATCTATCCCTTACTGCGAATTCCATTCATCGTAAAAGTTATCATCTTTACGAATGAAGGATTGTGCAGAAAATTTCAGCCACCTATTGCTGCCTTTTAACCGATCTATTTGCTATATTTTTTGAATGAAATTTCTTATGCACTTCATAGATCATCTTGGCTTTTATTTGGGATTGATCTATCATAGAATT
The DNA here is from genome assembly GCA_024322285.1 of Musa beccarii. Classification (NCBI taxonomy): domain Eukaryota; kingdom Viridiplantae; phylum Streptophyta; class Magnoliopsida; order Zingiberales; family Musaceae; genus Musa; species Musa beccarii. The sequence goes on from JAIWVJ010000068.1 coordinate 17,270, forward strand.
CATCTCTGAAATATTCTTATGCTGCTACAAATTTTCATCGCAACCCGCTGAAATTTTTCGATGAGAATTCTACCATCACAACTTGCACCAATTTCCTTGGTGCTATTCTGCCAAAATTTTCTTGACTCAATTTATCATCATTGCTGTTATCAAAACCAAGAATTTGATGTCAAATCCCCTCCTCAAATCTCAAGGTTTTTTCTGGGAATTTCACCGAGAAACTACTATTTCTTTGATAACAATTCTACTCTTAGGAGATAGCACATATCCACAGCAACTTCTACCTATCTGTTGTCGAAATTTTCTTGATCCAATTTGTCATCCTTGCTGTTATCTAAACTATGATTCTACTATCAAAACCCATCCTCAAATCTTTAAGTTTTCGCTGGAAATTTTATCGAGAAACTGCTATTTCTTCGACAACAATTCTACTCTTATAGGACAGCGCATATCACTAGCAACTTCTACTGAATTCTGTCAAATCTCTACTACTATCTACCACAGATCTAAAATCCTCTTCCCTAACCTTCATCAACTACCATCACAGCCCAAAACTCTATCAAATTGTAGCCCTAAATCACACCCAAAACAACTATAAAACAAGCCTAAACTGTAGCCCACATCCACCAATCCATAAACCTTTTCGGCCACCACTTCCCACAAACAATACATGCCTTTAACCCGACAACAAAAGATCTTAAAATTACAGATCTGGAGGCATATACTATGGCATCTAAGGAGGCAATCAATGCTAAGTTTGAAGCCTTCGAGACACAGATGGAGGAGAAGATTTAGACCCTCTTTGCCGAACTCAGTTTGGGTCGACCACCAAGCCAAAAGAAATCACATCAAGGAGAGAGCTCTGATTGAAGAGATGACTTCCAGGAGAGGGAAGGCTCTATGATTAATCTGTTAGGAAATCCTTAAGGGAAGCGACATCACATGTACAATGGAAGAACATAAAATAAAAAACCCTAGATTTCCCGTAGAAAGTTTATGATAGAACCTTAGAGGAATTCTATGGAGATTGATCTTTGAGGGGGATCAACCCTTTGAACGCTATAGGGGTTCCACCCTCCAAGTAGCCTGGTGGCTACAATTGTAGATTGATCTTTCTTATTCCAAAGAAGTGGAGGCTACAAGCTTATATAGAGCTCCAAACCCTAGCCCTAGGGGCTACTTCCTAAGTGAACTACCCAATTTGCCCTCAACCTTAGTGGGCCGGCCCAGTAACAAGGGGGGCGGCGGCTAAGAAGCCCAAAGACCTAAATATAAACCCTAGCCTCTCTTCTTTATAGGATAGAGGTGGCTAGGTGGGGTTTATTACACTCTCACAGGGTTTTTATTAGATGCTACATGGTTGAGTAGGACCCAACCCTGCTAGGGTCCTATCAAGCCCGCCCTCTTCGAATCAGCCTTGTCCTCAAGGCTGGGGTTCCATGAACTCAGGGAATCGAGTCTTCAACTCGTTATATAATTCCCATGTGGCATCTTCGAGTGGTAAATTAGTCCAATGTACTAGTACTTCAGTAGAGGGACGTCGACAACGCATCACGACTCTACGGTCGAGGATGGCTTGTGGTTGGGCTTGAATATTTCCATCATCAGTGGTGTTGGGCAGTTGGATTTGGGGTGTCTTATGTTCTCCTAACTTGGGCTTCAAGCATGACACATGGAAGACATGGTGAATTTTGACATCTTCAGGTAATTTAAGTCTGTAGGCCATAGCTCTAATATGCTCTATGATCTGATAGGGCTCATAAAAACGTGGAGATAGCTTCATGGAGGCTCGTGTGCTGATGGATAGTTGTTTGTATGGCTGTAGGCGAAGATAAACCCAATCTCCTACAAAAAATTCTCTTTCGCTTCTTTGTGTGACAGCTTGTTGCTTCATTCTAGCTTAAGCGGTAGAGAGATTATCCTTTAGTAGCTGTAAGAGTTTGTCCCTGTCAATTAAATCTTGGTCAACCTGATCTACCTTAGCCGAGCCAATTACATACTTTAGAATCACAAGAGCCGGCTGACCATATAATGCTTCATATGGGGTATATTTTGTAAATGAATGATATGTAGTATTGTACCACCATTCGGTCCAAGGGAGCCATTTCGTCCACTCCTTTGGCCGATCATTGGCAAAACACCGAAAGTATATCTTTAAACACCTGTTCACCACTTCTGTTTGGCCGTCAGTTTGTGGATGATATGTAGTGCTCATCTTAAGTTTGGGGCCCTACAACTGAAATAACTCGGTCCAAAATTTACTAGTGAAGACCCTGTCATGATCACTTACAATGGATCTTGGCATCCCATGCAGTTTAACAATATTTTCTATAGAAATCTGAGCAATACTAACAGTAGTGTAGGGATTTCGCACAGCACAAAAATGAGTATATTTCGTAAGTTGATCAACCACCACAAGGATTGTACTTTTAACTTTGGAAGGTGGCAGCCCTTCGATGAAGTCCATGGAGATGTCAGTCCACACCGAGTCAGGTATGGGTAGTGGTTGAGGTTTCCCTGGACTCACCACTGTTTCACCTTTTTGTTGTTGACATACATCACATTGTGCTACGTATTCAGAAATCATTTTTTCATCCCTTTCTAATAAAAGTTTTGCTTCACTCTTTTGTAGGTTCTTAGAAATCCAGAGTGCCCTGCTGAAGGTGTGGAGTGCATTTTGTGCAGAATGACTTTGATGCAAGGGGAGTTTGGTATAAGCACAATACGACCTTTATAGCGTAGATCCCTCGAATCCCAAGTATAGTGAGCTATTACACTTGGATCTCCTCTAATTTTTTTATGATATTACTGGTTTCTAGATCCTTCTTCCATTCTTCCCTAATGCCCTCGAGGAAGCCGGTGGTAGGAAGAGAGATGGTCGAAAATTCAGCTTGTTGAGGGAGCCGTGAGAGTGCATCTGCAACAACGTTTTCTTTCCCATTTTTGTAAATAATTTCATAATCAAATTCGAGAAGTTTGGTTACCCATTTTTGCTGCTCCGGGGATGATATCTTTGCTCCAAAAAGTACTTAAGGCTTCTATGGTCGGTTTTAATCTAAAATCGTTGGCCAATCAGGTAGGGTCTCCACTTTGTTACTGCGTGCATAATGGCGAGTATCTCCTTATCATAGATAGACATTTTTTGATGGGAGGGAGACAACGCCTTGCTAGTGTATGCGAGTGGTCGACCATCTTGCATGAGAACAGCTCCAATTCTAACTCCCGATGCATCGACCGCAATGATGAAGGGTCGGCTGAAATCTGGTAGCGCTAGTACCGGTGTCGTCGTCATGGTTGCCTTAAGTCTATCGAAGGCAACGGAAGCTTTGTTCGACCATAGGAAGGCATCTTTTTTTATTATAGAAGTGAAGGGGGCACTAATCTTCCTATAGTCCTTCACGAATTTTCGGTAGTAGCCCATTAGTCCAAGGAACCCACGCAGCAATTTCACATTTATAGGTTTCGGCCAGCCTTGCATTGCTTCGATTTTTGTTGGGTCTACGGCCACTCCTTCTGATATTATATGTCTAAGGTACTCTACTTTTTGTTAGAGAAAGCTGCACTTTGATAGCTTAACAAAAAGAGTATTCTCCCGAAGGATCGTCAAAACAATTCACAAGTGCTGAAAATGAGTCTCAAGAGAAGGGCTATAAGTGAGAATATCATCAAAAAATACCAGCACAAATTTGCAAAGAAAGCTCCGAAAAATATCGTTCATGAGACTTTGGAAGGTTGAAGGAGCATTAGTTAGTCCAAAAGGCATTACCAAGAATTCATAATGGCCGTTATGAGTGCGGAAAGCAGTTTTTGGGATATCGCCTTCACATACCCGAATTTGGTGGTAACCGGATCGAAGGTCCAACTTCGTGAAGACTCGAGCTCCTTTTAATTCATCAAGAAGTTCATCCACTACTAGTATTAGGTACTTATCCTTAACGGTGATGTCATTTAGAGCTCGGTAGTTGATGCACATCCGCTAAGTTCCATCTTTCTTGCGCACAAGTAGCACTGGTGACGAGTAGGGGCTGCAGCTTGGCCGAATCACCTCTGTTTTGAGCATTTCCTTCACGATCTTCTCAATTTCATCTTTCTGGAGGTGAAGATAGTAGTAAGGCCAAGTGTTTGCTGGTGGTTTGCCCAGAAGGATTGAAATTCGGTGGTTATATTATCGAGTACGAGGAAGACTATGCAGTTCAACAAAAACATCGTCAAATTCAACAAGTTGGGTGACATTTTGATCTCTAATTTCTATTTTCTCCCCCTCTAGTTGCCGCTGGAGATGCATAAGAAAGCCACCATTTATCTTGTGTAAAACTTTCTCCATTCGTTGGGTTGAAACGGTGGTTACGTTGCTTCCGCACTTCCCGCATAGGGTGACCTGTTTGCCTTTGCAATAGAATTTCATAATCAATTTGGAAAAGTTCCAAGAGACATCACCTAGTGTCATCAGCCATTCTATGCCCAGCACAGCCTCATAATCATCAATTGGTAGGAGAAAGAAGTCGGTAACAATTTCTTGGTCCTGCAGTAATAGTTTCACTTGCGGGCATCTTTGGTCGCATTTTAGGATTCGGCTGTCGGCCACCTTTACGTCGAACTTGCTACAACCTTCGATGTGAAGCACCATCCGAGCAGCAACCTTACTATTTAGAAAGTTATTAGTGTTTCCTGTATCAATGAGATCGGTGATCGATTGTTGTTTGAGCAGGTCTCCAACTTTCATCGTTTACGGATTTGAGTAGCCGGCTAGCGCATGTACTATAAAGTCAGTCGATTGTGGCTCTTCTTCCACATCTTCATCCTCATGTTCATGACTCTCTTCTGGCTATTCACTGATCTCTTCTTCCACTAGTTCAATCACAAGAAGTCTCCCCTTTTTGCAGCGATGCTCGCGGCTCCACAACTCGTCACAATGCCAACATAACCCCTTGGCAGATCGGTCTCGAAGCTCTTCTCTTGTCAATCATTTTGGTGCAGGAGCTCGGCTAATAGTAGGGGGGGCTGAGGGTTTTGATATTGCTAGTCGGAGAGTGACCCTAGTCCTCTGAGCTTCGTGGTTCAATTGCTCCTCCTAAAGTCGTGCGAAAGAGATGGCTGCCATAAGCGTGTACGGTTGTCACGCTTTAACTTCTCCCCGGATCTCCGGCTTCAAGCCCTTAATAAATGTCCCCAATAACTATTTTTTCAACTAATCATGAGTTTGATTAGATAACCTTTCAAACTTGGTTTGATACTCCTGGATGGTGGAGGTTTGTCGGATCTTTGCTAGTTGTCCATCGATGTTCTTGTAATCGGTTAGTCCGAAATAGATCAGCAATCTTTCTTTGAATTATCGCAATGAGAGGACTCCAAGAGTGTGTTCAAACCAATCAAACCATTGTATGGCATCCCCTTCAAGATGTATAGCTGCAATTTCTACCATAGATGCATCTGCGGTTTTGTGGTACCGAAAATATCATTCCGCGCACGAGATCCAACCAATCGGGTCTCCTTCTTCCTATCTAGGGAAGTCCACCCTCATGCATGGATAGTGGGGATCGGTCATAGAGCCTCCCCTCTCCTGGAGGTTATCTCTTCGATTAGAGCTCTCTCCTTGATGTGATTTCTTTGGGCTCGATGGTCGACCCAAACTATGTTCGGCAAAGAGAGTCTGAATCTTCTCCTCCATTCGTGTCTCGAAGGCTTCGAATTTAGCATCAATTGCCTCCTCGGATGCCATAGCATATGTCTCCAAATTTCTAATATTAAGATCTCTTTTTTGCTGTCAGGTTAAAGACATGTATTGGTTGAGAGAAGTGGTGGTTGAAAGGGTTGGTGGATTGGTGAATGTAGGCTGCGGTTTAGGCTTGTTTTGTGGCTATTTTGGGTGCAGTTTGGGGCTGCAGTTTGATAGATTTTTTGGGCTGCGATGGTAGTGGATGAAGGTTAAGGAAGAGGGTTTTAGATCTATGGTAGATTATAGCAAAGATTTGACAAAAATCAGTGGCAATTGCTGCCTATATGCACTATCTCATAAGAGCAGAATTGTCATCGAAGAAATAGCGATTTCTCGATAAAATTTTCAGCGAAAACTCAGGGGTTTGAGGAGGAGTTTTGACAGTAGAATCTTAGTTTAGATAGCAATAAGGATAACAAATTGGATCAAGAAATTTCAGCAGCAAAGCAGTAAAGAAATCGGTGCAAGTTGCGATAGCAGAATTCTCGTCGAAAAATTTCAATAGTTTGTGACGAGAGATTGCAGCAACACACAAAATTTTTTTTTTGATGAATTCCACAATAGATAAATCACGGATGGGAGCCAAGATGATCTATGAGGTGCACAAAAAATTTTGTTCAAAAAGGATAACAATTAGATCGGTTAAATGCAGCAAAACACGGCTGAAATTTTCTACAGCGATCCTTCGTTCGCAATGATGGTAACTTTTACGACGCAAGGAATTCGCAGGCAAGGGATCGATTAGAAAAATACTTTTTGATATTTTAGATGAAAAATTATAGCAACAAAAGGTATTGGTGGTAGAAAAATATTAGATCTCTGATGCAATTGGAGGTGGCGACTGTAGATTGAATTGATCTACGTCAAGAGATGACGGTGGAGATGACGACGTCAAGAGCAATTGTGGGAATTGCTTGGCTGATGGTGGGCGGCAGGGATGGTAGCAAAAGCAGCAAGATCGCTGCTCTGATACCAGATGATAGAACCCCAGAGGAATTCTATGGAGATTGATCTTTGAGGGTGATCAACCCTTGGAACGCTATGGGGGTTCCACCCTCCAAGTAGCCTGGTGGCTGCAATTGTAGATTGATCTTTCTTATTCCAAAGAGGTGGAGGCTACAAGCTTATATAGAGCTCCAAACCCTAGCCCTAGGGGCTGCTTCCTAAGTGAACTACCCAATTTGCCCTCAACCTTAGCGGGCTGGCCCAGTAACAAGGGGGGCGGCGGCTAAGAAGCCTAAAGACCCAAATATAAACCCTAGCCTCTCTTCTTTATAGGATAGAAGCGGCTAGGTGTGGTTTATTACACTCTCACAAGGTTTTTATTAGATGCTATATGGTTGAGTAGGACCCAACACTGCTAGGGTCCTATCAATTTACGTCGTCATGTGAAGATCGGTGCGTTAAAACAAATCCGTGAAAAACTGCACGTGTAAAAGAAAGTACCTAGGGAGATCGTATATCCCTGAATCCTTGCAAATTTGTAAGAGAGGATGAAGGAGGTCAAGCGTCCTCCTCTCTAGCAGTATCCACATGATAGGAACTGCGACGATGCATCTCTCTCTCTCTGGGGAGAGGAGAACATGAGGTGGCTACCAAAAGAAACCCCCAGCCTATAGAGCTTTGGTTCCCTCCTATTTATAGAGGCCCCCCTGAAAACCCTAATGGATCTTTTGCCCTATTGGGTATTGGATCTCAATCCAATTACCCAAGCCTCTTGGATTAGTGAGTCTCCACCCAATAATCTTTTATTAGTAATTATTGGATCTCATCTCAAGATCTAATAATTCAGGGGCTTAATGGATATCCAATAAGATAGGGGGTTCAGCGGATATCTCATATCTGAACCTCTACTCGTCGCAACACCTACCATATGTGTGTGACTCTCTAGGCCCAATATCGAGCTGGCAGTGAGTCATACTTGTCAGAACTCCTTCTGAGTTAGTGAATTATTATCTCTATAATAATTCACCAAACTCATCGACTACGGACGTACCAAGCCACTACGCCGCGGCCCTCAGATGATATAGGGGAATCCAATCCTTTGGACCTATCTATCCTTAGTTACCATGTATCTATAGTCTCTCATCCATCCAATATCCCAGAGACCCTATACCGGGCATGGTGCTGTCAGGCCCATACGGTCTCTCCTCGAGTCTTGCTCTTATCAGATTCTCCCGGAGAACTCTTTCTCTCTCAATCCGAATAACCTTGGCCAAGGTTTTGTTTGAGCAAGAATACATGGGATATTCCTCTCATGATACCGAGAGCGGATGATCCTTTATTGATACTCAATAGCCCTCGTAAGGTTGGCTACCACTCCCAATAACCGGCTGTACTAGATCTGAAAATTTTGAAACCTATAAGTCCGGTATCAAAGAGTAGAGTACTCATACAGGACATCCTTGGTGTCTCAAGTCTAAGAACCAGATATACTACTATGACTACGGAATCGCTGTCTGACGTGAGGTATCAATAACCATCCAGCATTCCGTAGGCGGATCGATCAGTAAACTTATTTCCCAATGAGCACCTGCACTGTACCCTTAGTGTCCCCATATGAGTAGCTATGAGACCAGCTACCTCCATCATATGGATGGGTATACAGTATGCCAGTCTATCCGGTTATCTCAATGTCCTTCTCGAGTGCCTATGACCAGGATAATTCAGGGTCTGTGTTTAAAGGTGAATCGGTCTCATTATCGTGATCTCATCACGATCCTATTCTCATTGCATAAATCCAAGGATATCACAATATATACAACACATAAGATAAAGTGATAAAACACCTAATAATAAGCAAAGAGAAAAAGTGCATATCAAGTCACAAGTGCCATCACTCATGTGATTGGCTTGCAGGGCACATATGACTAGCAATCTCCCACTTGACCTAAAGCCAATCACTTACGTGTCTGATCCCTATCAAACCTCTATGATGCTCAAAGATAATTTGAGACAATAGCTTGGTCAGTAGATCTACAATGTTATCTTCGGATGAAACTCTTTCTACTACTACATCTCTTCGGGCCACGATCTCTCTAATAAGTTGGATCCTCCTCAGAATATTTCTGATGAGACCTGGGTTCCCTTATTTGAGTAATCGCCCCATAGTTGTCATAATATAAGGAATCAACTCTTCGCTGCTCGACATGACTCCTAAATCTGTGATGAACTTCTTCATCCAGATTCCCTCTTTTGCTTGCTTTGTCATAGTAATGTATTCCGCCTCTGTGATCGAGTCAGCAATAATGTCTTGCTTGGAACTCTTCCAGCATATTGCTTCTCCATTCATGGTGAACACATACCCTGAATTAGACTTACTATCATCGACATCGGACTGCAAGCTCGAGTCTGTGTAGCCCTCAACCCTAAGCCTACTACCTCCATATACTAGTAAAAGATCCTTAGTCCTTCTCAAGTACTTAAGGATATTTTTTAGTGCTTTCCAGTGCTCCAAGCCTGGATCTGCCTGATATCTGCTCGTAACACTTAAAGTATGCGCTATATCAAGCCTGGTACATAGCATAGCATGCATGATAGATCCTATCGCTGATGCATATGGTATCATATCCATATGTGCCCTTTCTTTAGGAGTTTTTGGAGATATACTCTTAGAAAGTGATATTCCATGTTTCATTGGTATGAGACCTGTCTTGGAATTTTCTATGCCAAACCTTTTGACAATGGTGTCTATGTACCTGGACTAGGACAAGCCAAGTATCCTCTTGGATCTATCTCTATAGATTCATATCCCCAATATGCAGGATGCTTCCCCTAAGTCCTTCATGGAGAAGTGCCTAGATAACCAAGTCTTTACTGTGGAGAGTATTCCTACATTGTTCTCAATGATCAAGATGTCATCACCATATAATACCAAAAAGGTGATAGTGCTCCCACTTACTTTCCTGTACACACAAGGCTCATCTTCGTTCTTAACGAAGTCATAAGATCTGATCGCCTCATCAAATCTTCTGTTCCAACTTCGGGAAGCTTGCTTCAATCCATAAATGGACCTAAGCAACCTGTACACCTTATTTGGGTTATCCTAGGATACGAATCCCTTAGGCTGTATCATATACACCTCCTCCTCAATGTTATCATTGAGGAATGCGGTTTTGACGTCCGTCTGCCAGATCTCATAATCATAGTGTGCTGCAATAACCAATAGAATTCAAATGGATTTTAGCATGGCTACAGGTGAGAAAGTTTCGTCATAATCAACACCTTACCTTTGACGATGCCCCTTAGCCACTAGCCTTGCTTTATAGGTCTCTACCTTTCAATCAACTCCAATCTTCTTTTTGAAGATCCACTTGTAGCCAATGGGTACATTACCCTCGGGTGCATTAACTAGGTTCCAAACCTTGTTGGAATACATGGAATCCATTTCTAAATTCATTGCTTCTTATCATTTCCCAGAGTCTATGCTCATAATAGCCTCCTCATAGGTTTGAGGATCAATATCCTCAACATCCTCTCTTCTGATATGTCCCACATATCTCTCAGGAGGATGGGATAGTCTATCGGACCTACATAAAGTTGGAACTTGTGTGTTAGGTATCTGAACAGATTCTGGAATGGTGCTTGAGCTAGGTCCTCCAACTTCGCTCAACTCTATCATGCTCCCATTGTTTCTACCAAGAATGTGTTCCTTCTCAAGGAACACTGCTCTCTTGGCTACAAAAACCTTTTGGTCCTTAGGGTGATAGAAATAATACCCATAAGTTTCCTTGGGGTATCCCATGAACTTGCACCGTTCCGTTCTGGATTCCAACTTATCAGGGTTGTGTCTCTTAACGTGGGTAGGGCAGCCCCAAATCTTAACAATCTTAAGATCAGGCATCTTCCCATTCCATATCTCATATGGAGTAGACATCACTAACTTGGTTGGAATTCTGTTCAGAAGGTAAGTTATGGTCTCTAGGGCATATCCCCAGAATTAGATGGGTAGATCGGTGAAACACATCATGGAATACACCATGTCTAACAGTATGCGATTCCTCCTTTCTGATATACTATTAAGCTATGGTGTATAAGGAGGTGTCCATTGGGATAAGATCTTATAGTCTTTGAGGAACTGGATGAACTCTATACTCAAGTACTCGCCTCCTCGATCTGATCGAAGGGTTTTAATACTCTTCCTGTTTGGTTCTCCACTTCATTTTTATATTCCTTGAATTTCTCAAAAGCTTCAGACTTGTATTTCATCAAGTACACATGTCCGTATCTTGAGAAATCATTAATGAAAATAATGAAGTAGGAGTAACCACCTATGGCATGAGTCAACATGGCACCGCATACATCACTATGTATGAGTTCTAGAAACTCAGTGGCTCTCTCTCCAGTTCCACTAAATGGAGAGTTAGTCATCTTTCCTCGAAGGCAAAGTTCATATGTCGCATATGACTCATAGTCAAATGGATCTAGATATCTATCTTTTAGCAACTTTTGAATCCTTCCCTCATGGATATGACCTAGCCTACAATGCCAAAGATATGCATTGTTCACCTCTTCTCGTTTTCTCTTAGACTCACTTACACTCATGATATGTGGAGCTATATCTAGCATAAATAAACCATTATGTAATGTTTCTCTTGTGATGATCTGATCATCTAATATTATTGAACAACCATTGTTCTCAAAAATTAATTTATATCCAATAACTGTCAAACATGAGATGGAAATAATGTTTTTGATAATTGAAGGAACATAATAGTATGCATCTAATGCAATAATAGCTCAGCTAGGCAGATGTAAGGTGACCTTGCAACAGCCACTGTAGCAACCTTTGCTCCATTGCCCATCTTAAGGTCCATCTCGCCTCTGTTCAATCTCCTAGGTTTTGCCAGAACCTGCAACGAATTACAAATATGATAAGCACTCCTGGTATCCAATACCCATGTATTATCAAAAGATTCTGACAAATGGAGACTGACCATGAATGTACTTGAAGCTACTACAAGCATCTGTTTCGCCCTCTCTGCAAGGTACTCTTTGCAGTTCCTCTTCCAGTGCCCATCTTTACTACAGTGGAAGAACTAGCCTTTGTCCTTTATTGGGTCTTTCTTGGTAATCTTTTTCTTACCCATTTTGCCCTTGCCCTTGCCCTTGCCCATCTTAAGGGTCTTCTCAACCTTCCTTTTCTTTCTGGTCTCACTAGCATAGAAAACTTGCTTCTCTTTCTTGATGGTGTTCTCTGCTTCTCTCAATATATTGAGGAGCTCTGGGAGGGTCACCTCAAGTTTGTTCATATTAAAATTCATTATGAACTGAGAAAAGGAATCTAGTAGGGACTGAAGTACAAGATCCACACACAGGTTATCCTCTAGGATCATTCCTAGACCTGTAAGTTTCTCGATCCACTCAATCATCTTAAGGACATGGTTCTGAACCGATGTCCTCTCAGTCATCCTGGCACGGAAAAGACTCTTTGATATCTCATATCGCTGAGTTCTTCCTTGTTTCTCAAATAGTTTGTGGAGATGCAGGAGTATGGAATTAGCATCCATATTTTCATGTTGTCTCTGTAACTCAGTAGTCATAGAGGCCAACATATAACATTGAGCAAGAGTGGAATCATCTAAATACTTCACATTACGAGCGATCTCATCCTCGCTTGCCCCTTTGTTGGGCGTTGGGATCATTGTATCAATGACATACACGATTTTCTCCATCGTGAGAATGATTCTCAGATTGCGAAGCCAATCCGTATAATTTGGACCAGTGAGGCGGTTGGCATCAAGTATGCCACGTAAAGGATTTAAAAACAACATTTTCTGAAATTAAAGATGTAGCAGAAATAAATAACATGCAGACTTTGCAAAAAATAAATAGTTAAGATAAGGACTTCTATCTTAATGTACTCCCACTAATTTTTTCATGAGACACACAACACCCTCCGGTATGTGAATCGGAGACCCACGGCGGATCTCTAGTAGGGATCGAGATCCAATCAGCGTCTTAACGTAACCTTGAGGGACTTGACCAATCACGTTAAGCCTGTAAAGATAGGCAACTCTTGTTAATCACAACTCCGTGTGATTCCCGTCCTATTCGGCCTCCGAAACACCATGGCCTTGAGGGACTCGACCAACCATGATGTTCGGTTAAGTCATCACCATCGTTACAAGATGAGTCTGATTCGGTGATATACTCTCAAGGGACTCGACCAAGCATACCATGTTCTCGAGTCACCGGTGACATCTCTATGTCGTAGATAAGATAGCGAGATGCGATATAGGTGAGTCTCGAGGGACTCGACTAACTCAACCTACATTGGGAATCGGTTCCTAGCTATAACGATGGAAGGCCACTTGGGTCAATCTAATTGTCTCACATTTACTGACTTAATATTATTAATGGAGAGGATTTTTGATTTGGTCTCCTAACGTAATGTGTCACACACATACATATTTAATATATGTATCTACATCGCATGCAAATATATATATATACATATCTAGTAGGTGTATATCTAATCACACATCACATGAGCAATCACACCATATGATCATAGACCACATTCTAATATGATCAGGCCTGAGCCAATAGGCCCAATCACTCACATCAAGATCTATGTGTACTTCGGCGTATCTCTATGTCCTGTGATCGTCTATCTCGCTTCGTCGGATCCGTCGGCATCTCAATGCATCTCCATGCGTCGGATCGTCCGTCTCAGCCTCGTGAGTCACGCTACTGTTGCACCTCCTCATGTAATTACAACATAATTACAAGCATGCAGGCCCGACAATAAATGAGAAAAGAAAAAAGACTCGCAGGCCCCAATAATAATAATCACATGTACACACATCACATTATAGGTCCATGATCATTTGTCCACATCATACATCACATGTATATGTTATTTTATAGGACTACTAAACAAAAATAATAGTTAATTAAACTATTTAATTCACATATTTAATTTTCTAAAATAGGGACATAAAGGAAATTTTTGAATTCCTAGAGGTATTTCGGTAATTTGGCCAAAAGGGTATTTTGGTAATTCTATCAAAAGGGGACAGAATCTAGAATTTTGGAAATTCCGAGGGGTATTTTGGTTATTTTGTCAAAAGGGGTAGAATCTAAAATTTTTGAAATTTCAAGGGGCAAAACCGTCTTTTTTCTTAAAACCATAATCCCTCACCTATACTACGCTTGCGGCCGCCGCCACCCTGCCGGCGGTGCCCCTTGTGCACAGGGAGGGTGGCGGCGGCGCCGCTGCCATGCGGGCGGAGCACCCATGGGCGCAGCACCCGCCACCAGCACCTTTGCGACGTTGGCCCGCGGGCACGGGCGCCCAGCGCCGGCACCTCTGTGCGCGGGCGCAACGCCCGTCGGCGCCCCTACGGGCGGGCCGCAGGTCATCGGAGCAGGCAGCAAGGCTGCAAGCAGCCTTGCGGCCATTGCACGAGCGCAGCAAGGGCAGCAACAGTTGCTACCCTTCCTAGCCCTTTTGTGTTAATGATTTTGGCATCAAAAGTAGATCCAAAACATAACACACGTAGTTTAAGATTCGATCTTCGCACGAACGTGGCTCTAATACCACTATTGGGAAATACTTAAAGGGAGCAACATCACATGCGCAGCGGAAGAACATAAAACAAAAAACCCCTGATTTCACGTAGAAAGTTTTCAGCGTCATGCGAAGAACGGTGCTTCTAAATAAATCTACGAAAAACTGCACATGTAAAAGAAAGTGCCTAGGGAGATCGTATATCCCTGAATCCCTGTAGATCTGTAGGAGAGGATGAAGAAGGTCAAGCGTCCTCCTCTCTAGGGGTATCCACACGATAGGAACTGTGACGATGCACCTCTCTCTCTTGGGAGAGGAGAACAGGAGGTGGCTACCAAAAGAAACCCTCAGCCTATAGAGCTTTGGTTCCCTCCTATTTATAGAGGCCCCTTAAAAACCCTAATGGATCTTTTGCCCTATTGGGTATTGGATCTCCATCCAATTACCCAAGCCTCTTAGATTAGTAGGTCTCTACCCAATAATCTCTTATTAGCAATTATTGGATCTCATCTCAGGATCCAATAATTTAGGGGCTTAATGGATATCCAATAAGATAGGGGGTTCAACGGATATCTCATATCCGAACCTCTACTCGTCGCAACACCTACCATATGTGTGTGACCCTCTAGGCCCAATATCGAGCTGGTCGTGAGTCATACTTGTCAAAACTCCTTCTGACGTAGTGAATTATTATCTCTATAATAATTCACCTAACTCATTGACTACGGACGTACTAGGCCACTACGTCGCGGCCCCCAAACGATATGGAGAATCTAATCTTTTGGGCCTATCTGTCCTTAGTTACTATATATCTATAGTCCCTCATCCATCCAATATCCCATAGACCCTATACCGGATACGGTGCTGTCAGGCCCATACGGTCTTTCCTCGAGTCTTGCTCTTGTCGGATTCTCTCGGAGAACTCTTTCTCTCTCAATCCGAATAACCTTGGCCAAGAATTTGTTTGAGCATGAACACATGGGATATTCCTCTCATGATACCGAGAGTGGATGATCCTCTATTGACACTCAATAGCCCTTATAAGGTTGGCTACCACTCCCAATAACCGGTTATACTAGATCTGGAACTTTCCAAACCTATAAGTCCGATATCAAAGAGTGGAGTACTTATATAGGACATCCTTGGTGTCGCAAGTCTAAGGACCAGATACACTACTAGGACCAGATACACTACTAGGACTACAGAATCACTGTCTGACGTGAGGTATCAATAACCATCTAGTATTCCATAGGTAGATTAATCAGTGAACTCATTCCCCAATGAGCACCTGCACTGTACCCTTAGTGTCCCCACATGAATAGCTATGAGACTAGTTACCTCCATCATATGGACGGGTATACAGCACACCAATCTATCCGGTTATCTCGATGTCCTCGAGTAACCTATGACTAGGATAATTCAAGGTCTGTGTTTAAAGGTGAATCGGTCTCATTATCATGATCTCATCATGATCCGATTCCCATAGCACAGATCTAAGGACATCACAATATATGCAACACGCAAGATAAAGTGATAAAACACCTAATAATAAGCAAAGAGAAAAAGTGCATATCAAGTCACAAGAGCCATCACTCATATAATTGGCTTGTAGGGCACATTTGACTAGCATGATCCTTACTACCCACGCATGAGGATGGACTTCCCCAGATGGGAAGAAGGAGACCTGATTGGATGGATCTCGCGTGTAGAGCGATATTTTCGATACCACGAAACCACGAATGTATCTATGGTGGAAATTGTGGCTATACATCTTGAAGGGGATGCCATACAGTGGTTTGATTGGTTTGAACACACTCATGGAGTCCTCTCATGGTGACAATTCAAAGAAGGATTACTGATCCACTTCGGACCAACCGATTATGAAAACATCGACGGACAACTAGCGAAGATCCGACAAACCTCCACCATTCAAGAGTATCAGACCAGGTTTGAATAGTTATTTAATCAAACTCTTGATTGATTTGAAAAATAGCTATTGGGAATGTTTATTGAGGGCTTGAAGCCGAAAATTTGGGGAGAAGTTAAGGTGGGATAGCCATACACGCTTATGACAGCCATCTCTTTCGCACGATTTCAAGAGGAGCGATTGAACCACGAAGCCCGGAGGACTAGGGTCGCTCCCCGACCAGTAGTACTGAAGCTCTCTGCCCCCCCTACTGTCAACCAAGCTCCTACTCTAAAAAAGTTGACAAGAGAAGAGCTTCGAAAGCAATCTACAAAGGGGTTATGTTAGCATTACGATGAGCCATGGAGCCACGACCATCGCTATAAAAAGGGGAGAATTCTTGTGATTGAACCAATGGAAGAACAGATCATTGAATAGCTAGAAGAGAGCCTTGAACATCAGGAAGAAGATGCAAAAGAAGAGCCACAATCGACCAACTTTATGGTACATGCATTAGCGGGATACTCAAATCCGCAAATGATGAAAGTTGGAGGCCTTCTCAAACAATAACTGATCACCGTTCTCATTGACACGGGTAGCACAAATAACTTCATAAATAGTAAGGTCACTGCTCGGATGGCGCTCTACATTGAAGGTTATAGCAAGTTTGACGTAAAGGTCGCCGACGATCGAATCCTAATGTGCGACCAAAGATGCCCGCAGGTGAAACTATTATTGCAAGACCAAGAAATTATCGCCGACTTCTTCCTCCTACCAATTGATGATTATGAAACTGTGCTTGGCATAGAATGGCTGATAATGCTAGGTGATGTCTCTTGGAACTTTTCCAAATTAATTATGAAATTCTACTGCAAGGGGAAACGGTCACCCTACGCGGGAAGCGTGGAAGCAACATAACAACCGTTTTTACCCAACGAATTAAGAAAGTTTTACACAAGATAAATGGTGGATTTTTGATGCATCTCCAATAGCAACTAGAGGGGAAGAAAATAGAAATTGAAGATCAAAATCTCATCCAATTTCTTACTAAATTTGATGATGTTTTTATCGAACCATGTGATCTTCCTCCTACTCAGCAACATGACCATTGAATTTCAATTCTTCCGAGCAAACCACCAGTGAACACTTGGCCATACCACTATCCTCACCTCCAAAAGGATGAGACTGAGAAGATTGTAAATGAGATGCTTGAAACAAGGGTGATTCGACAAAGCTACAGCCCCTATTCCTCATCGATGCTACTTGTACGCAAGAAGGATGGAACTTGGCAGATGTGTATTGACTACCGAGCTTTAAATGGCATCACCGTCAAGGATAATTATCCAATACCAGTAGTGGATGAACTTCTTGATGAGTTAAGAGGAGCTCAAGTCTTCACGAAGTTGGACCTCTGATCCGGTTACCACTAAATTCGGGTATGTGAAGACGGTATCCCAAAAATAGCTTTCCGCACTCATAACGGCCACTATGAATTTTTGGTAATGCCTTTTGGACTCACTAATGCTCCTTCAACCTTCCAAAGTCTCATGAATGATATTTTTTGGAGCTTTCTTCGTAAATTCATGCTGGTATTTTTCAATGGTATTCTCATTTACAGCCCTTCTCTTGAGACTCACTTTCAGCAATTCTAATGATCCTTCAGGAGAATATTCTTTTTATTAAACTATCAAAGTACAACTTTCTCCAACAAAAAGTAGAGTACCTTGGGCACATAATATCAGAAGGAGTGGCAGTAGACCCAACAAAAATTGAGGCAATGCAGAGCTGGCCGAAACCTACAAATGTGAAATTGCTGCGTGGGTTCCTTGGACTAACGGGCTACTACCAAAAATTCGTGAAGAACTATGGGAAGATCAGTGCACCCCTCACTTCTCTACTGAAAAAAGATGCCTTCCAATAGTTGGATGAAACCTCCGCTGCCTTTGATAAACTTAAGGCAGCCATGACGATGACGCCGGTGCTAGCATTACTAGATTTCAGCCGACCCTTCATCATTGAGGTCGACACATCTGGAGTCAGAATTGGAGCTGTTCTCATGCAAGAGGGTTGGCCGCTCGCATACACCAGCAAGGCGTTGTCTCCCTCCCATCAAAAAATATCTATTTATGATAAGGAGATGCTTGCCATTATGCACGCAGTAACAAAGTGGAGACCCTACCTAATCGATCGATGATTTCAGATTAAAACTGACTATAGAAGCCTCAAGTACTTTTTGGAGCAGAAGATATTATCCTCGGAGTAGCAAAAATGGGTAACCAAACTTCTAGGATTTGATTATGAAATTATTTACAAAAAGGGAAAGAAAATGTTGTTGTAGATGCGCTCTCATGGCTACCTGAGCAAGCTAAATTTTTAGCCGTCTCTCTTCCTACCACCGGCTTCCTTGAAGACATTAGGGAGGAATGGAAGAAGGACCCAGAGACCAATAACATCATTAAAAAATTGGAGGAGGATCCAGGTGCAATAGCTCACTATACTTGGGATTCAAAGGATTTACGCTACAAAGGTTGTATTATGCTTGCACCCAACTCCCTTTGCATCAAAGTCATTCTGCATGAAATGCACTCCACACCTTTAGCAGGACACTCTAGATTTTTGAGAACCTACAAAAGAGTGAAGCAAAATTTTTATTGAAGAGGGATGAAAAAATTTATTTCTGAATACATGGCACAATGTGATGTATGTCAACAGCAAAAGGGTGAAACAGTGGTGAGTCCAAGGAAACTACAACCACTACCTATACCGGACTCAATGTGGATTGACATCTCTATGAAGCTATCCCCACGTTTTGATGGGCCCTATAAGATCATAGAGTGTATTGGAGCTGTAGCGTACAGATTTAAATTACCTGAAGATGCCAAAATTCACCCTGCCTTCCACGTATCATGCTTGAAGCCCAAGTTAGGAGAACACGAGTCACCCTAGATCCAACTACCCAACACCACTGATGATGGAAATATTCAAGCCCAACCACAAGCCATCCTCGATCGCTGAATCGTGATGCGTCGTCAACATCCCTCTACTGAAGTACTAGTGCATTGGACTAAT
The DNA here is from genome assembly GCA_024322285.1 of Musa beccarii. NCBI lineage: Eukaryota > Viridiplantae > Streptophyta > Magnoliopsida > Zingiberales > Musaceae > Musa > Musa beccarii. The sequence goes on from JAIWVJ010000068.1 coordinate 36,476, forward strand.
TTACCACTCGAAGATGCAACATGGGAATCATACGAGGAGCTAAAGACCCGATTCCTTAAGTTCATGGAACCCTAACCTTGAGGACAAGGCTGATTTGAAGAGGACAGGCTTGATAGAGCCCTAGCAGGGTTAGGTCCTACTCAACCATGTAACAGCTAATAAAAACCCTATGAGAGTGTAATAAACCCCACCATGCCACCTCTATCCTATAAAGAAGAGAGGTTAGGGTTTACATTTGGGTCTTTGGTCTTCTTAGCCACCGCCCCCCTTATTACTTGGCCGGTCGGCTAAGGTTGAGGGCAGATTGGGTAGTTCACTTAGGAAGCAGTCCCTAGGGCTAGGGTTTGAAGCTCTATATAAGCATATAGCCTTTGTCTCTTTGGAATAGGAAAAGAACAATCTACTTTGCAGCCATTTGGCCAATTACCAAGGAGGGTGAAACCCCTATAGCGTTCCAAGGGTTGATCCCCTTAATGATCAATCTCTATAGAATTCCTCTACGGATCTATCAAATCCATATTATTGAGATAAGTGTACAGGATTAACTATGATAGCTTGAAGATAAAGCAAATTACCGGAGTTAAGTTGTTGGGAGTTCGAGAGTCCACCGGAAGTCCGAAGGATCATCGGAAGTACTGCCGGAACCAACGAGAAAGAATCAGGGACTTACCGAAGGTCTCAGAAGTTCATCGGAAAGATCGTTGGAGGTTCTCAGAGCTCACCGAGAAAGTTCGAAAGCTTGCCCAAGATTCGTCAATCACAAGTTCGGGAGCCTGTTGGGAGTTCGCCGGAAGAAATCCGAGGGTGCGTCGGAAGTCAACCTGAAGTTCACCGGAAAGCTCACTAGAAGAAGACTCAACATTATCAATTGTTAATTTGCTTAGGATTATGTTTTAATTTTATAGTTAGCACATAATTAGGGTAAGCATTAGGTAATAATCATGTTTAACCATTGTAGGGGCCTACTAGGCCTTATTTGGGTTGATTTGGGCCGAAGTTATGGCCCATTTAGCCTTGCTGGTAGACTTTAATACCTGGTAGGTGGTGGTACCACCCTAGGTCAACAGTAGTACCGCTGGCAGTTTTTACCTGCCAGCGATGGTACTGCCAGACAATAGAGCCTAAGGACTCTATCAGGCGGTGGTACCGCCAGTGCCAGGCGACGGTACTACCAATACCTCGAAACATGCAATGTGACTCTTTTTGGCTCTAATTTTGAAACCAAATTGAGTCTATAAATACCCCTCTTTTCTCAGCTGATAAAACACCTTTTTGAGAAGTTAGAAATTGAGTCAAAGCTATAGCAAAGTCTTATTTTCGATAGCTAAGTGTTCACCTCCCTCTTTCCCTTTGCAAAAAAATTTGTAAGAGTGTGAACCACTTATAAAAGGTTGTAAGAGGGGTATTTGGTCCTTCCCCTTCAAAGAAGTTTGATAGTGGAAGTTGGGAGCCTCATCGAAGAAGGCTTCAGCAGTGGACAGAGGTCATTTGACCAAACCACTATACATCGCTGCGTACTTTGGATGTGTGAGTTCTAAATTTTTGCATCTTACTTTTACTTGCTACAAATTGTTCGGTCTTCTTCTCCCTATTCTTAATTGCATTCGCTCAAACTACTTTAGCTAAAATCTCTCTCGTCGAATCAAAATTTGCTAGTCATATGTGCCCTGAAAGCCAATCATATGAGTGATGACACTTATGACTTGATATGCACTTTTTCTCTTTGCTTATTATTAGGCTTTTTATCACTTTATCTTGCGTTTTGCATATATTGTGATGTCCTTGGATCTGTGCAATGGGAATCGGAACGTGATGAGATCACGATAATGAGATCGATTCACCTTTAAACACAGATCCTGAATTATCCTGGTCATAGGTTACTCAAGAAGGACATCGAGATAACCGGATAGATTAGTGTGCTGTATACCCATCCATATGATGGAGGTAGCTGGTCTCATAGCTACTCGTGGGGACACTAAGGGTACAGTGCAGGTGCTCATTGGGGAATGAGTTCACTGATTAATTCGCCTACGGAATGTTGGATGGTTATTGATACCTCACGTCAGACAGCGATTACGTAGTCCCAGTAGTGCATCTGGTCCTTAGACTTGAGACACCAAGGATGTCCTGTATGAGTAATCCACTCTTTGATACCGAACTTATAGGTTTGGAAAGTTTCAGATCTAGTACAGCCGGTTATTGGGAGTTGTAGCCAACCTTACGAGAGCTATTGAGTGTCAATAGAGGATCATCCGCTCTCGGCATCATGAGAAAAATATCCCATGTGTTCTTGCTCGAACAAATCTTTGGCCAAGGTTATTCGGATTAAGAGAGAAAGAGTTCTTCAAGAGAATCCGATAAGAGCAAGACTTGAGGAGAGACCATATGGGCCTAACTGTACCGTGCTCGGTATAGGGTCTCTGGGATATTGGATGGATGAGAGACTATAGATACATGGTAACTGAGGACAGATAGGTCCAAAGGATTGGATTCCCTTGTATCATTTGGGGCCCGTGGCGTAGTGGCCTGGTACGTCCACAGTCGATGAGTTGGGTGAATTATTATAGAGATAATAATTCACTAAGTTAGAAGGAGTTCTGACAAGTATGACTCACTGCCAGCTCGATATTGGGCCTAGAGGGTCACACACATATGGTAGGTGTTGCGACGGGTAGAGGTTTGGATATGAGATATCTACTAAACCCCCTATCTTATTGGATATCCATTAAGCCCCTGAATTATTAGATCCTGAGATGAGATCCAATAATTGCTAATAAGAGATTAATGGGTAGAGACCCACTAATCCAATAGGCATGGGTAATTGGATGGAGATCCAATACCCAATAGGGCAAAAGATCCATTAGAGATTTCAGGGGGCCTCTATAAATAGGAGGGAACCAAAGCTATATAGGCTGGGGTTTCTTTTGGTAGCCACCTCCTGTTCTCCTCTCCCTAGAGAGAGAGGTGCATCATCACAGTTCCTATCATGTGGATACCGCTAGAGAGGAGGATACTTGACCTCCTTCATCCTCTCTTACAGATCTGCAGGGATTCAGGGATATACGATCTCCCTAGGTACTTTCTTTTACACATGTCATTTTTACGTATTTGTTTTGACGAACCGATCTTCACGTGACGACAAAAACATTCTACAGGAAATCTTGGGATTTCTGTTTTCTGTTCTTCCGCTGAGCATGTGATGTCGCTCCCCTAATGGATTTCCCAACAGTGGTATCAGAGCTAGGTTGTTCGTATGAAGATCGGATCTTAAATTACGTGTGTTATGTTTTGGATCTGTTTTTGGCGCCAAAATCATTGGCGCAAAAGGCCAGGAAGGGCAGCAACTATTGCTGCCCTTGATGTGTTCGTGCAGCGGCCGCAAGGCTTCTTGCAGCCTTGCTGCCTGTATAGGCAACAGCCGTCGGTCGGTAGGCTGTTGGCCGCAAGCAAGCTGCCTACGGCCTGCCCACAGGGGCGCAGGCGGGCTGCCTACAGGGCAGTGCCTGCGAGCGCTGCGCCCGTGGGACAGCGACGCGGGGCGCCGATGCTACGTGTGGGGCAACGGCAGCACCGGCCACATCGACGGCAGGCATCGCCACCCCGGCACCCTCCCCACGCAAGGGCTGCCGTCGGCAAGGTGGCATTGGCCGCAACCGTAACACAGGTAGCTAGGGGTGAGGAGTTAGGGTTTTAGGGCAAAAGATGGTTTTGCCCCTCAGAATTTCAAAAATTTCAGATTCTACCCCTTTTGATAGAATTACCAAAATACCCTTTTGGTCAAATTATCGAAATACCCCTAGGAATTCAAAAATTTTATTTATGTCCTTGATTTTTGAAAATTAAATATGTTAATTAAATAGTTTAATTAACTATTATTTTTGTCTAGTAGTCTTATAGAATAACATATACATGTGATGTATGATGTGGACAGATGATCATGGACCTGTGATGTGATGTGTGTACATGTGATTATTATTATTGGGGCCAGTGAGCCTCTATTCTTTTCTCATTTATTGTCGGGCCTCCGTGCCTGTACTTATGTTGTAATTACATGAGGAAGCGTAGTAGTAGTGTGACTCACGAGGTCGAGACGGACGATCCGATGCATGGAGATGCATTGAGATGCCGACGGATCCGACGAAGCGAGATGGACGATCACAGGGCATAGAGATACGCCGAAGTACACATAGATCTTGATGTGAGTGATTGGGTCTACTGGCTTGGGCCTGATCATATTAAGATGTGGTCCATGATCATTTGGTGTGATTGCTCATATAATGTGTGATTAGATATACACCTACTAGTTATATATATATATTTGCATGCAATGTAGATATAATACGTATGTGTGTGACACATTATGTTAGGAGACCAAATCAAAAATCCTCTCTATTAATAATATTAAGTCAGTAAACGTGAGGCAATTAGATTGACCCACGTGGCCTTCCATCGTTATAGCTAGGAACTGATTCCCGATGTAGGTTGAGTTGGTCGAGTCTCTCGAGACTCACCTATATTGCCTCTCGTTATCTTATCTACGACATAGAGATGTCACCGGTGACTTGAGGACATGGTATGCTTGGTCGAGTCCCTCGAGAGTATATCACCGAATCAGACTCATCTTGTAACGATGGTGATGACTTAACCGAACATCATGGTTGGTCGAGTCCCTCGAGGCCATGGTGGTTCAGAGGCCGAACAGGACGAGAATCACAAGGATTTGTGATTGGCAAGAGTTGCCTACCTTTATGGGCTTAACGTGATTGGTTAAGTCCCTCGAGGTTCATTAAGACGCCGATTGGATCTTGATCCCCACTAAAGATCCGTTGGGGGTCTCCGATTCACATATCAGAGGGTGTTGTGTGTCTCACAAAAAATTAGTGGGAGTACATTAAGATTGAAGTCCTTATCTTAACTGTTTAATTTTTGCAAAGTCTGCATGTTATTTATTTCTGCTACATCTTTAATTTCAAAAAATGTCGCTTTCAAATCGTTTACGTGGCATACTTGATGCCAACCGCCTTACTGGTCCAAATTATACAGATTGGCTTTGCAATCTAAGAATCGTTCTCACGGCGGAGAAAATCACATATGTCCTTGATATAGTGATCCTTACGCTCGACGAAGGGGCAAGCAAGGAAGATATCGCTCGTTATGTGAAGTACTATAGAGGTAGCTGGTCTCATAGCTACTCGTGTGGGGACACTAAGGGTACAGTGCAGGTGCTCATTGGGGAATGAGTTCATTGATTGCTCCGCCTACGGAATGTTGGATGGTTATTGATACCTCACGTCAGACAACGATTCCATAGTCCCAGTAGTGTATCTGGTCCTTAGACTTAAGACACCAAGGATGTCTTGTATGAGTACTCCACTCTTTGATACCAGACTTATAGGTTTGAAAAGTTTCAGATCTAGTACAGCCGGTTATTGGGAGTGGTAGCCAACCTTACAAGGGCTATTGAGTGTCAATAGAGGATCATCCGCTCTCGATATCATGAGAGGAATATCCCATGTGTTCATGCTCAAACATATCCTTGGCCAAGGTTATTCGGATTAAGAGAGAAAGAGTTCTCCGGAAGAATCCGACAAGAGCCAGACTCGAGAAGAGACCGTATGGGCCTGACAGCACCGTGCCCGGTATAGGGTCTCTGGGATATTGGATGGATGAGGGACTATAGATACATGGTAACTGAGGACAAATAGGTCCAAAGGATTGGATTCCCCTGTATCGTTTGGGGGCTGCGGCGTAGTGGCCTGGTACGTCCGTAGTCGATGAGTTTGGTGAATTATTATAGTGATAATAATTCACTAAGTCAAAAGGAATTCTAACAAGTATGACTCACGGTCAGCTCGATATTGGGCCTAGAGGGTCACACACATATGGTAGGTGTTGTGATGAGTAGAGGTTCGGATGTGAGATATCTACTAAACCCCCTATCTTATTGGATATCCATTAAGCCCCTGAATTATTGGATCCTGTGATGAGATCCAATAATTGCTAATAAGAGATTATTGGAGACCCACTAATCCGATAGGCTTGGGTAATTAGATGGAGATCCAATACCCAATAGGGCAAAAGATCCATTAGGGTTTTCAGGGGGCCTCTATAAATAGGAGGGAACCAAAGCTCTATAGGCTAGGGGTTTCTTTTGGTAGCCACCTCCTGTTCTCCTCTCCCTAGAGAGAGAGGTGCATCGTTATAGTTCCTGTTGTATGGATACCGCTAGAGAGGAGGACGTTTGACCTCCTTCATCCTCTCCTATAGATTTGCAGGGATTCAGGAATATACTATCTCCCTAGGTACTTTCTTTTACACATGCAGTTTTCGTGGATTTGTTTTGACGAACCGATCTTCGCACGACGATGAAAACTTTCTATGGGAAATCTAGGGTTTTTTGTTTTCTGTTCTTTCGCTGCACATGTGATGTCACTCCCTTGATGGATTTCCCAACAAAATTTACTTACGAACAAACTATCTTCGAAATTAGTTTCAAGTTTATAAGTTTTAATCCGCTGCACTAATTCACCCCCCGCCCCTCTTAGTGTCACTCCAATCCTAACAATTGATATCAGAGCTTGGTCACTCTCATCTAGTTTAAAACCTAAGAGAGTTGGCTTATTCCGATATGCAAGAGGATTATTCAATTACATGTCTACCCATGTTCAATGGGTCGGATTACACGTATTGGAAGACTCGTATGAGGATCTTTCTTATTTCCATGGACTTCGAACTTTGGAATATCGTTAAAAATGGATTTCAAAAATCTTCTCTTTCGATAAGCAAATGGAATGAATTAGAGAAGAAGGTTTTTGCTTTAAATGTAAAGGCTATGAATGCCTTAATTTGTGCACTTGATAAAAATGAGTTTAATCGTGTTTCAATTTGTGAATCGGCTTTTGATATTTGGCGTACTCTTGAGATCACTCATGAAGGCACTAGCTGAGTGAAAGAGTCCAAAATCAACATTCTTATGCATTCTTATGAACTTTTTTAAATGAAACCAAGTGAGTCCATCGGAGACATGTACACTCGCTTTACGAATGTCATCAATGGACTCAAAGCACTTGGTAAAGGTTTTTCTAATTTTGAACTTGTAACTAAAATTTTAAGATCCTATCTAAAGAGTTGGGATCCAAAAGTTACAACCATTCAAGAGGCCCATGACCTTAAAACTTTTCCTCTCGAAGAACTCATTGTGTCTCTAACGATCTACGAAATGACATGCTTATTGAATCTTGAATTTTTATGAGAAAGTCAATTAATGGGTTATTTGATCTAATCCATATTATTGAGATAAGTGTGTAGGATTAACTATGACATCTTGAAGACATAAAATAAATAACCAAAGTTAAGTAGTTGGGAGTTCGAGAGTCCAATGGAAGTTCGAAGGATCGCGGAGGTGCTGTTGCAACCAATCGAGAAAGAATCAAGAACTTGTCGAAGGTTTCGGAAGTTCGTCGGAAAGATCATTGGAGATCCGTGGAGCTCACTGAGAAGGTTCAGAAGCTTGCCAAAGACTCGTCGAACTTGCCACAGAGTCTGGGAGCCTGTTGGGAATCCATCGGAAGAAATCCGAGGGTGCGTCGGAAGTCCATTGAAAGTTCGTCGGGAGAAGACTCGACATTATCGGTTGTTAATTTGCTTAGAATTATGTTTTAATTCAATAGTTAGTATGTAATTAGGGTAAGGATTAGGTAATAATCCTGTTTAACCCATGTAGGGGCCAACTAGGCCTTATTTGGGTTGATTTTGGGCCGAAGTCAGGACCCATTCAACCTTGCTGGAATAGTCTGGCGGTGGCACCACCAAACCCAAGCCGTGGCACTACCCAAGGACCAAAATCTCAAGTGTTCTAGGTGGTGGCACTGCCCTAGGCAATCCCACGGCCTGTCAGGTGGTAGTACCGCCTAGTAGGCGGTGGTACCGCCAAACCACAAAGCCCAAGGACTCTGTCAGGTGGTGATACCGCTAGTGTCAAGTAGTGGTACTGCCAGTAGCTTGGAAACCCGAGAAGATTCAAATTTGGGCTCCAAATTTGAATCCTCTTAGAGCCTATAAAAACCCCTCTCATCCTTGGGTTGCAATATGCAAGCACATACACTTTGAAAGCTAGAAAATGCTATTCAAATCTCTCTAGAAATCTCTCATTTAGTTTTCTCTTGTATTTGATTCTAAAGAAAGGAGAGAGTGCTTGTAAGGGTTATCTCCTAAGCCTGTCAAAAGGAGAAAGCACTGTAAAAGGAAATTGGTCTTCACCCTTGGAAAGAATACACCTAGTG
>JAIWVJ010000069.1:0-44571 GCA_024322285.1 Musa beccarii
TAGCTCAAACAAAGGAGTTTCTTTTCAGCTACTACCTAGCACAATACATTCTTTTCAGCTACCTAGCACAATACAGAATACTGTAAACAACAAAGCATTGCTTTAGAGATTTCAGGTAGTGTAGCGCGAAAGGAAAGGAACACACTTCGGGTCTTGTCTTGTCTGTGTTTCTCTTGTCTGTCTTTCTTGATAGTAGTTGTGCCTATAAGGTTTGAGCTTCCTCTAAGGCCCGACTGCTCTACTTTCATAGTTAGGTTGGCGCGGTAAGCCTAACAGTTTCTAGTAGGAGTGCTCTGTCTGATAGTAGCAGGTCGTGCAACAGAGACAATTCATATGATAATGAAAAGCGATCCATCTCTGCCCGAGGGAATTAGAATAGCTCGAAGCAGACCAGTCTTTCCTTCTTACTAAAGTAGGTATAAGTGCCAGCTAAGCCAATAAAGGGGTAACCCGTGTCATAAGTTTTGTTCTCGCCAGTGCATGCCCCTCTCTATATAAAAGACAGATCTAGATTGCAAGTCCGGGATCACCCTCCTTTTGATACCCACTCCAGACATATAGGTAATTCCTTTCTTTATTGAGGACAAACTATTCTACTCTTTTTTGATATAAGCCCGGGATAGGATCTACTTATTTCTCTTTATACTCTTATTTGACAACTATCAATGATCGAGAGAGCAGACTGGCATCTTCGCTGCCCTCTCCTTTCTTATAACCTAGTAGCTTTGTTCTTCAACCTCTAAAACTAAGTACTGATCCAAAAACCACTTATTAGAGTTTATTCGAGTTATGACAATTCCAGTTTGATCCTACTTCCCTATATGCTTCTTCCAATTTGATAGTAATTGTTTGTCATATGTGCATGGAGATTTCCTTCTTCCAGTTAACCATGTAGCTATAGGTGTAAAAAAGCCCGATTCGCCCGACCTAGACAAAGAAAGAAGCGCTTGGATTAAGGAACCCTGCTTATTAAGTGAGTTCCAGAAGATAGAGGCTGCAAGACCCGGATAAAGAGGAAAAGGCAGCAAGAGGATAGGGATAGGTGCTTATTGTTTCATACATTTCATGCCTCTATTAGTGCTTGCTTTGCTTGATTGAATAAGTACGTAGGTATATATAACAAATCCATTCCCAATCCGTAGAATCAATGAAAAGGAGAATCGGCTCTACCTGTCTTTCCTACGAACAGCGCTCTGGAGCCATCAATAAGAAAGAGGAGCGTAGCAGCTCGAACGAAGAGAATCACAGAAAGAGGAATAGAAAATCCATCATATTAGGAATAATCATAAGCGGAAGAAAGAGGAAGAATAGGTTATTCTTTTCCAAGAAATAGCTAAAGTAGCTGGAAATAGCGGATTGGCTTAGTATCAGAGAAATAGGAAAGCAATAAGCAAGCGCGGGCACACCTGCAAAGGAAGGCATCAAAGTGAAGATCCTCGAAATGCAGGCTAGCACTCCAAATTACTAGCAAGACAAAACAGAACGAAGGGAATACTTTACTGAAAGGATAAGGGGGGTTCGGGTTTGTTAGGTCTACAACCACTCTATTCTTTTTTTTTCACAGTAGCTCCTAGGCCTATGTTGCTAAGACATAAGTGAGATTTACCCTTGGCAGTTACTTGCCGTAGTGTCAGGTTAGCTATGTTCGTTGATTCAAATGGACCAGACCCGCCTGTTACTGACTCACCCCACACCCAGTAGTTTAGAGTTGCTAGTTTCATGATTTGTTTCAAGTGTTGTTCGGGGCATTTCCACTAGTATAGTAGAGTCGTTTTCATCAATTATCTCTTTTATAATAGAACTAATTCAATTTGCCCTTACTTGGAAGGAATCCCCCTTTTCTTCTAAGGTCCACTATAGAGGAATCTGTGCCTTTGCCATAATCCGCTGTTCGAGTTAAGTATCTTGGTGCTGTCGGTTCCTCGCCTCAAGTAGAGTTACAGACGGATCTCATCTAATTGCAGAATTGAACTCGCCTATGACTCGACAAGCAACTCGGGATGGCGCCTAGGCCTAGAGAGAAGCTTTCCGGACAGTAAGAATACCTAAAATAGGACTTGCTCCACCTATCCATTGTTATCAATTCCCGGGGGAGTATAGAGTAGTACAAGAGCTGTCCGTGCTAGGGATCGATTAGTTAGTTACCCGTTGAGCGTTAGTCTAATTGGTAGTCCAGATAGTGGTACAGAGCCAACACTTTCTTTGTTGACTAATAGTTGTTGACCAGACATAAAGGCTATCCGAACAAGACTAGAACTGAAGCAGGAAGTAGAGAATGGTTGCCATAGGTAAGTAGATTAGCCTTTTTCAAGTATAGTTGACTTTGTTTGATCCTATAAGAAAGAGGTGGTTCGGTGTTAGAATCAGAATCAGAGGTATTGCAGTGAAATGAAAAAGGTGATCTCGCGTAATAAGGAGTTCTTGAAATATAAGTGAAGAGTTTTACAGGGCAATGATTTATAGGCTCGAAAGAGAAAGTAGTTGTTGAAGAGAATGCTGTGGAGTCTCCTTGTGTAGAAGGCAAGGCCAGGCAATTCAATTAAGTTCGAGTATCATCTACAATAGAAGAAGAAAGAGGAGAATTCATATAAGGATATGAAGCTGCTATAAGGTATAGATAGAGGTAAGAAACTTGGTAAGCGCAAGGGAACACTAAAACCTACGAGCGGCGAGTGGGACAATCAATCTGGTCAGAAGAGTCGTTTAAGTCAAGGTAAACTCTAATTATGGGGAATCCACCATCCAAACTCAGAAACCGGGAATCCACGTATATAAGGAAGTAAGCTAACTTATGAAGCGGAAGTATGTTCTGTAGCTTTTTCTTGTCTGCTTGTTTCCTCCCATTGCTCTAAGGTTAGAGCGCCAGGAGCTTTACCGTAAGTAGTTGTGCGTCAGTCGAGCTTTGATGCCCCAACAAAAGTTCATGAGTGGAATTGGATTAAGTTAAGGTTCAGTGCCAGGAAAGTAGACTATACTATACTCGCGGGAATAACTATACCGACTTGATTATTGGCTGCCGCGTCAGCGAACACAGGACTTGGGCAAAAAGACTTCTTGAGGCGCGGCTCCTATCAAATTAGAGATTCTCTTTATAAAGAAGAAAACAAGAACCGGGTTCAGGGCAGTAGCAGGTTCTTCACCACCCTCTTCTCTTGTACTAAACTACTTGAAGGGAACTTGCATCTCTAGCCTCTTGCTACACTAGCTTAGCTGCCTCCGTGCTTTCTCGATACCCCTTCAGAGTAGGGGAGAGCAGAGTAACTACTAAATGAATTCTTTCTCAAGCTTATGTATCAAAGCCAATACTCGATTTCTCTTCTCCAGCTTCTGTATCAAAGACATGGTAAATCACCCTAATAGCAAATCAACCATTTAGGTACTCTATCGGCTGCCAGCTCATTCTTCGCTGCCCTTATTATGTTCCTCACTTCATCTTATCCAGTTATACTCTTTAGATTAAAACTACATGTGACTTAAAAAGGGCCGAGAAGCTCTATTTGCTACTGCATAGGTATCCGGTTCAGAAAGAAGAGAAGGGTTGTTGGCTAATGACAAGCTCGGTAAGACGAGCTGTCTAATACTTTACTCAGCTGTCTAATACTTAACTCAGCTGTATTACTAAGGTATAGCCGCGAGTGAGTGCCTGACCGAGATCTTACCGAGCTGTATTACTAAGGTATAGCCGCGAGTGAGTGGAGGATCCGTTTTGCAGCAGCCAAGTTATTAGTATAATAGGGCCTGTGAGCTTAGAGTCAGCAGTAATATGTGAGGGAGAATCTCTGTCTTTGAAGTCTAGCCCAGAATAAGAAACTATCTCTCTGTCTTTGAAGTCTAGCCCAGAATAAGAAACTATCTCTCTGTCTTTGAGTCTAGGCCAGAATAAGAAACTATCTCTCTCTCTCTCTGTTTGGAGTCTAGCCCAGAAAGCTATTCCATTCTGCTCATATAAGTTGTGCACATGATAGCTATATGACAATTCCTGTTTGTTTGACTTCACAATGAGGAGAGTTTGGTCCCTATTGCTGTAGTATTGGGTGAATGGAAGTGGTTTCGTGGAGTAGGATTGAGGATTGTCGTCTAATTCGTGGAATCCCATTTGAGAAGTTAGCTATGGAGATGGAGCGCGGTCAGAGCATCGCGAGTCTATAACGTAAGTCTCTCAACGGATCCTCCACACCCCCACGAGCCTTTATTAGTAATTGCAGCAGTCAGGTTAGGAGTATTGTTACTTTCATTATATATGTTAGCAGTAAGGGCTGAGTTAACAGTAATGGCTGAGTCAGCATTAAGGTAAGGAAGTGTTTTTACACTAATGAAAGATGTATATATGTCAGCAGAAAGTTAGCGAGTTGATTTCAGTGAACTCAATTCTCTTCTTGTTTCAGAAGGCCTTCCTCTCTTCTATTGTTGGAGAGCACTAATTCATTAATGGGGTAACTGAGCACAGGCCCCCAACTATCTTTACTGCTAGCACACTATCTGAAATTCTTAAAGCAAGACACGTGGGGCAATAAGAATTTCGTACTCAAGTATAGTTGGTCGTGGAGAGAGGAGAGGATTAAGTGCTTGTGTCTAAGGGCGAGTGGAGTCGACTCAAGAATCAGCCGATGCAGGAGTTTGATCTAGATAAAAAGCTTTGACTAAAGAATGAATCCGCAGTAGCAGTCAAATAAGTAGCAGTGAGAGTTCAGTTTCACAAATAAGCTTAGGCGCTAACGGTAACTCGATTGGCGTAATAAAGATTCAATTCAGCTCCAGTTTGATCCACCTGTTTTCGTATGAAAGTCTAGTTCGGGTGCTTAGTCTATGAGAGAATTAGCAGTTATCAAGTCATCAGCAAACGGTTCTGGTTCATAAAGTGTAGTTCTAGTCGGTGAAGAATCATCAAGTGTAGTTCTGTCAACAAGATCAGGATCGGGAACAAGCCCATAGTTGAAAGATCTGGATCAGAGTATTCATCGGCGAAAAGAGTAACTGTTGCACTAACGGGAGTTGCAGAAGCCAATTCAAAGTAAAGGCACTCACCTCCCTATCTAGTTCCCTAATGTTGGTAAGCCAGCCCTGAACTCGACCTAATGTATTCCAAGTCCGAGCCAAGATAAGCAATTGCTAGCTAAGCCCCACCATATTATGCTTCTTTGTCTCTATCCCATTCCCGGGCAAACCCATCCATGTTTTCACCGCTCTAGGCTCCCAACATTTGAAGCTGCCGAGATTAGGCCGATCAGAGAATACCATAGGTAATTCGAGTTGCGCACGTATCGAATCTTTGCTTTCAAAGTAGCACTAGCATTAGCAGGAGGAGGAGCACTAGTCAAAATAACCTATCTCTGATATCCATAATAAGATCCAAATGTTCTCCAAGTTATTCAAAAGTAAGTCGGTCGATCAATATTCATCCCCAGCTCGACTCTTATTGCTAGCTCTTTTCCTCTTTTTGCCTGGCACTGAATAAGAAGGAAGTTGAAGATGCACCTTATCCGCTATTTGTGACGTGAATCGAGGTGCTTCAAGCCTAGGACAAATTCCATAGTCTCAAGCGCTAAGCGCACCTGCCCATTAGTGCGTCTATGCGTGCTTTTAACATAATCGCCGTTCCTTTATTCTTGCGGCAATGCCCCTTGAAGTTCCAAGTGCTTTAGTGGGAATGTGCTTAGGAGTAAGGTTCACATTCCAAAGGGAGTGTAATGTCAGTGAGGTTCTCCTTTCTTAGTTAAGAAGAAGCGGTTAGCGGTCCAGGCACGCTTGCCAGCTTTCCTTATTCGTGAACATACAGACGGGACTCCTGCTTTTGGCTTTCCTCCATAGAAGAAAAAACACCAACGTCAAATTGGATTCCCTATTTTGGAAATGAGACCCAATCTGGTGAAAGGCTTCGAACGTCGCCGTCGCAGGGGAATTGAGACAACCCGAAGGAAGAGGGACCGAAATCAAGCCAATAAGAATAAACAAAGAGATGCGTGCAAAGCTTTTATCAGGCTTCCCTCCCGTCTCTCGGTTTGTTTCGTGTTGGACAGCACAAATACGCTGGATCAGGTGCCCTAGCCGATCAAAAGTAATATTGGATGAAATCCTTAGAGAAGACAGACTCGAACAACAACAACAAACTGCGCGGAGAGCTGGGAGAAATGCGGGGGTCCAGGTAAGACGAAAAAGGAGATAACCTAAGGCCTGCCTCCGGAAAGCAGCTGGTTATATAGACGGATTTCAATCAGTTAGAGCGGCGGGTTCAGGAATTCTCCTCCTTTAGCCCTTTCCACACCCAATGCCCTCCATTACCTAAAGCATTCATTGAAAGACATCTCTAATTCTGCTTTTTCTGGACTTGAAGAATCAACTTCATCCTGGTTATTCTGTTCTTTAGGTATGCATGCTCCGACACGAGGGTAAGGAACTCCATTGGATAAAAGCATTAAGAAATCACTGTTGCTAAGGGCAGCGAAGAATAAGCTGGGGCAGCTAATACTACTTAGAAGCTATACTAGCAGCTATTAGTACTCATTCTTACAGTAGCTACTGAAGCTAAGGGCAGCGTTTAGCTGCGGCATTATTCTTTTTCTTGACTTTGCTACAGGTGCTAAGGTTTCCGGTTTGAAAAGGTCAGAGCCCCATGGAATTCTTTGAAAAGGAATGGTGGGGCTGTGTGTTTCGTAAATCCCATTCCTGCTTAATCCGGAAGGTAAGGGGCGACAGCTCTAGTCAGGACTCGCGGCCTTTCCTTTACGGCACGGAAATGAATTAGGGATTGGATGAGGAGACTTATACAGCGGAGTGCCCAGCCCAGTTTGACTCTTAAGTGCTTCCACGCCCATCATCAATCATACATTGAAAGCCATTGAATGCCTAATCCTAGTACTTCTTCCCGGCAAAGGGGTTTAAGGTGGATTAAGGGAGTTTCAGGAAAGAGCTTCATTGGCCCCCAGTCAACAAATATTCCGGCATCTGTTCTACTATAGCCCAGCCCGTTCGTTCCGGAGCAAGCATAAGTTCCAGTTTCTCCATTATAAGATCCAGCGAATAGCGATCGGGATCTGGAGTCCGCTCAAGACCTGGGGTGCTATACGCTCAATTCTAAGGTAGGGTTTGATCGACGACAATGACTTGTTCTAAGTAGGAAGGTTTTCATATGCATGCATTTCATAGCCCAATCGAAGCGAATCTAATGCTTAGCGGGATGGAAATGGAATTGAATTTCTAAATCGCAACAACAACTCTCGTTCGGTTAAAAATCCTAGATTTTGACTTGGTTAGATCATAGCAGACTTGAGCCGATCCCAGGTTTCTCTCCTTCGCCTGGTAGTTATAGTAGTTATATGTTCCGTATCCAATAGTCCACCCAGCTACTATCATCGAGGGGGGTGAGTTTGCAAGGCTTCGTTCGAATAGGTACGTTTAATGATCCACGCCTTCTGGTTCCGGTTGAATGGTTGTTGCCTCGTCGAATAGCTGGTTTTCCTGATCAAACTAGAGGTAGGTTACCAAGCTCGAAAAAGCCGAGGTATATCATAAGTGAAATCCAAGAGGCCAATAGCTTCAATCCAATCATGCCAGTCTGGGTTCTTCAGCTGAGGCGATTGAAGACAATTTGATCGATCTCGAGCAAGAAGCGGAACTCAAAGAAGGAATAACAAATTATTGTAATCTTGACTCAGTTCCATAAAGTAAGAGTAAAGTACCTATGAAACTAGGTCGGACACGCAAAGCGCTTTTCTCGTGAGCGGAGATGTCATTTCATCGTGACGAATACTAGGAATCAGTTGCTCAAGCCGGTAAGAACATTACCCCCACAATGAAACATGCCTTACATGGTCAGGACAGTGGTTGGGGACGATGCTTTGAGTGTCAATTCATTTGGTTTCCTTCATTGGCAGGTCGAGGGGAAGCTGGAGGTTGGGCAGACGTCGGAAGGCTTTCTCCTCAATCGCCCCAACGTCGAAGACAAGAGAAAAAACGAGTAGCTAACTCAGGCAGTAGTTATCGGGTAGCTGGGACTCTTCTCTCTAGAAAGGCATTCCATCTTCATAGGCAGGAAGGGCCAAGACGACAAGGAACGTATAATGTGTAGCGTAGGGTAGTTGGGCTAGACAAGTAACTACTAAACAAGCAGACAAGCCGAGCTAAAGAATTGAGCTCTGTTGTTTCATCAGTTCCATTATATAAGATGTCATTTAGGATACACCCCTATCTTGACGGTTAAGTTACTTTCTACTAATTAATAGAGTAAAGATACCCGCTTGCTACTTACTTGAGAACAGCTGATTCGGGAACTCACAAAGCAATTCCACTATTTCCCTTAGCTTAAAAGCCAGCTCTTTCTCTAGGCGCAAAGACGGATTCCACCAATGACTTAAGGACAGAAAAACACTAATATGAAGTAGCCGCCAGCTCAATATCTTCGCTGCCCTAGGTTCCTCAAGTGGAGAGTCCGGATCAGGCCCCGTATAAAGATCAAGTAAGTAAACTGCATAAGTAGTTGCATTTCCAGAGAAGATACTTAAATCATTCCAATCCGTTTCTATACCTTATTGCAGCGGGCAACATCTAATTCTCGGTTCGTTCCGCTTTCCACTTTCCCTTTAGCCGAGTCCGAGTAAAGTCAACCAACCAAGCAAAAAAACTCATGACTGGGCCGCGCCTACTCTACATTGAACTTCCTCGGATCTTTATCCTGATTGGGCTTCCTCACCAGCTCCGAAAACGGATTCCTCGCCTGTAACTTAAGATTCTTCTTCCCTCCATGACTCTACTTAAACACTTGAACCTCCTTCTACATCCACGATTATCTCTCTTTCGTCGACATCGACAGGAACTCCCCGGGCGCAACTAAAACGCATTAGGAGTTCAACGTTGCGAGTGCTAATGGGAGTTGATTGAGTTCAGAAAGACTAAGTACTCATAGAGTGACTAAGAGTGAAAGTAAGTGTCAAGAGAAGAGGGCAAGGATTACACTAAACAATAAACTCTCCTCTCTCCACGACAAAGGGTGTAAGCACATACACCTTAACCTGTCTCTCCCTTAGCTAACTTCTCTTGCAGACAATGCTCCTGATAAAGCTGATTATCCATCCTTCAGATCTTTCAACTTATCTTGAAACTGAAATGATTCTTATTCTATATAGGATTCCACTCTCACAGGAAATTTAGCAGCTGCTGATTCTTATTCGAAACAAGGGGCCAAGCAACGCGCTCATAACTCTAAAACACTGGAGTGGTCCAAGCACAACACTTTCTTAACCTGAACCGCCAACAACACTAGTTTCGCGGCAGTACTGAATTACACTTCTTATCCGGCATGGCATCAGATCTCTCTCTGGTTGGCTTAGCCCTTGCTGCTTACTTCCTGGATCCCGCTTAACTAGCAGCGTCTACACCTTTAGGGCAATCAGAATTATTAGATGTCTATTACATCCCCAGGTAGCTAAGTCCACTAATGAAATTATTCTAACTCACGGATCTAACTCGCTCGCCTACCCACCTATCCTATTCCTTCTGCGGTGTAGGAATACCTTTTTGCAGTAACTAAGTATTTTCATAAAGAGATTGGAGTTGCCTCTCGCCGGGTAAGCAAGTCGTAAATGACTGAATTTCCCCTCCTAATCCCTAGCAATATTGGGGAGACTATCCACTCTGGTTCTCTCATTATACTATCCACTCTGCTCTGGTTCTCTCATTCCCGAAAGTGAGCTTAAAGGAAGGCAACTAAAGATAGGGGGCCCCTCTGAGCTCCAAGAAACTCTTAAAAGATCCGAAGTTGGAGAATACACTTTCTAAGATACAGGATCAGGTTAGGGTTAGGAATAAAGTAAAGGCGCTAAGCAAGAATACTCAGTCAGTCAGTAATAGAGAAATGAATGAGTAGAACATAGCCTGAATAACGGATGTCACTAGTAGCATAGCTAGTAGCATAGCACTCTTCTTTAGGTAGGAGAGAGTCTGTCTCTTTTGGTACGAGTGCTGTATAAAGTGTTGGAACAGTAGCAGGCTTTCAGCACCTTTTCATTGTGAAGATCATCTCCGTACGGTTTACATAACAGTTAAGGCGACAAGATCTGATGCAGTTGTCAGTTCAAGTTCAATGTAGGGTGTTGGCGCAAGTCCTGTTGGCAGGAACAGAATCTTCAGCAAGATCATACGATGGATCAGGATCATTACCAATTACAGGCAAGGAAGCAAGGTTTCGAGTACAATAAGCCGAAGATGTTGCAGAAGCTAGATTGTAAGCAGGTAAAGAATCAGGGGGTAAATGTTGTTTCTGAAAGAATCAGGGGGTAAATGTTGTTTCTGTTCTCAAGTAGAGTTCTGGGGCAGAATCAAGTACTGGTTATTTTCTCTCTATTCCCTTCCCTACCTATACTGGTTCTTTTCTCTCTATTTACTACCTAGGATTTCATGTTATCATAATAAGAGAGAGATCACTAGCGAACAGAAACGAACTAGAATGGATTTTGGTATATATAAGCTTGCCCGCACAGGGATTGATTGACGTCCATAAGCTTGCCTGCCCGACCTCCCCCTATAGCTCGAGCCCTTACATGGACAACACCGGATTAGAGACATCAACACTTGAACAGCAGAATCCAAGTTGTAGAAGACAGGCTAAGTAGTGGGAACACGGCTAAGTCGTAGAGGCCCGCCCTAGACCAAACAGAAGATGGTTTACTCCGTGTCAATTCTCTTACGTAGCTATGGGACCAATTGTGATATATTAATGACAATTATGATATTACTATGACTTAGCTTTGGAACAATGACAATGATTCTCCTACTTAACCCATTATTCTCTTACTTAACTCATTATTCTCTTACTTAGCCCTTGAACCAATTATGATATATTCAAATGACTCTCTTACTTTGCTTTGGAACCAATGATTTATTATATGGTCATTATTCTCTTACTTAACCAATGATTATATCACTTAACCTGCGATTCTATTACTTAACCTATTATTCTATTACTTAGTTGTTTTCTTGATTTACGAGTTTGTATTTACAAGTTTAGAGCGCTGGACAGGTGCCTCTACGTCTGAATTCTTTGACAAATGAGTTTGACTCCTTATTTACGACTTTATAGCACTAGGTGTGGGCGAGAAGGAGCACGTACTACTATACTATAGGTTGGTTCGAGTGAGGTCAATTCTTGTGGGGGAGCTAGTAGAGTCTACTTATTCCTAGTTGTGAGGTCAATTCTGTCCGCCTCTCCCGCTTAGCCACTCTGCTACTATTTAGTGGAATTACAAATATCTAGTGTGAGTGTGATTCCATATATCGATGAAGATCAGATGGGTATTCCGAGGCTCCGTTTTCCGTCTTGCTTTCCCTTATGCCGAGTCCTATGTGCGAGTGTGATTCCTCTGATTCCGTGTTTGATTCTCACTTTCCATTCAATGTCTTATAGCTCGAACCCCCTCTTGTAGTCCGGGCCAGAGTAGGATAAATAAATGTTAAGGATTAGAGTATAGTCAGGAGCACCCTTAGATCAGAGGTTGGAAATGACAAATAAGGAATTCAAAGACGGATCTTAACCAAGGAGAGGTAGGTTCAATCTAAGGAACAAAGATCCGGGGATCAGTAGCTAAGGAATGAAAAGCACTAATGAAAGGAAGGGTGCCGGTGCTACAAGTAAGAGAGTATAGTATGGGTGCTATAGTTTCTAGTTTCGTTCCTTGAGTTCAATTAATAGAAGCACACTGTTTTGAGTCTGTTAGGCATGGGTTTGTGATCCTGATAGTTAGTAGTGGCTTGGTATAAGCTAATCCCTGGGCGTGGAAGAGACAAACGCGATGCAATGAACGATTATAAGGCGGCGTAATAGATGGAATAGGGCTTGGACTCACTACGGGTTTTCGTTCTTTAGCGTTGGTTTTTCATCCTTACCAATACGACTACAAACAACTATTAATTAGTCTTATGCTGGGGATGCACTAGATCGTACACCCAATCAGTCAAAGAATGGAAGTAAAGAGTTCTAGTTTGAAACGGAAGGGCTTGAATCACAAACAAGTAAGTAACACAATAAATCAAAGAAGTCAGAGTTAAAGTAAAGGGAAACAGACTTCCTTAGATACGGGCGAGTCGGAGTCACATACAAGACCAATAGTCCAGGAAGGCAGAATCCAACCAAAGAGTCTAAGCCTAAAGCTCGGAGGGGCGTACTCAAACTATCATCAATACCAGAATAAGATCGAGGAGAGGTAGACTGATAGCGGAGCTAAGGAATGCAAGTTAGGGTAGTCAGACCGATAGTAAGTAGGGCAAAGATCCGGAGCGTTTAGATTATATAAAGAATGCTAAGTTTGTACTAAAGACTTCAAAGCAGTAGTTCGGGCCTTGTTTGCTTGTTTGCTTCCTTATTGGCTTTCAGCACCTTTCTTTTTATCAGCAGTACCGGTCTTGTCAGTAACAGGTCGATTCCCTTTTTTATGTTAAAGTATCTGTTTTGAGTTCCATCCTTCTAGTTAATAGTTGCTTGCCGGTTACTTGTCTCTGTGGGTTAATAGCCCGGTTCTTACTTGACCAAACTAACCTATCTCTCCGCTCGGGTAAAGCATGTAATTAATAGAAGATAACAGAATACTCAATTGAAGAATTCAAAGCAGTAGTTACAGACCCAAACCAAACTCGATCGTTGCACTTTAGAGCTATGGGAAACGACTCCAAAAAACAGGTTCACACAGGACTAGGAATTGAGGATTACACCCTTACTGCTGCGCCAACACCCAGGCATCTGATATGGTTCCTACTCCGGTACCTTTACCCCTGGCTTCTTCTCTGATCCTCATTTTGTTGTTCATGGCGTCAGTGAGTTTTGCCTAGACAAGCAACTATAAGAACAAAAGCTATGGGCCAGATGGAGAGTGTTTTTTCCCCCAAGATATGAGTCATCTTGACTTTGGAGCTCCGTCGGGACTATCTGCAACGGTGAACTCAACTCTCACGGAGTCTGATCCAGATACGGCTTCATATCTTACTTTCTCTACGCCAACAAAGAAACAAGTCGAAGAATAGATCTCCAATTACCAATTCATTTCTATTCAATAGAGACCCTTATTTCTATTTTTTCCTCTTTATACTGTGGAGCTGACTTACTTTCCACTTATTATTCTATCGGCGCGGCTTCTTCTCTGGTTTACTTTAATTGAATTGCTGCTGCGCCAACTGCTTTCTACTAGACCTATACACAACACGGGCAAAGAGCAAACACCCTAACTAACTCTACTTGTTGAACCGGCAACAGATCCTTCAACTGAAACACTCCACTTGATGAAGAACCGCACTCCTCACCTCGAACTTGAACTATCCGATAAAGAGCTAGAGCCGGTGACTTATGATTCTTTTCTTTCGTCTCTTATTCTCTAGTCGACAAGAATGCATTTGAGCCTCACTTTCCGGACGTAGCTGAATGACCAGTTCCACAGTTCGATCAGAAGCCCAAGAAAGACAAATAGATCTCGTTGAATATAGATATCGAATTATTATAGGTAATCGGAGCAAGAAAGAGGAGAAATTGAAGTTGATTCATAAAGTGGAGAGTCAAGGGAAATAGTGTCCTTACAAACCTCTATCCCAGGTGCTCGAGACTCGATAGATTCAATTCAAAGATGAGAGCAGCTAGCAAGCATAAGGCCCTAACGTAGATGAAAACTGACTGTTCGAGTGTTGTCTGCTGCCCCAAGAGATTCATTCCTACTCGGTTAAGCTTTTCACTCCGCCAAGGCACTACTAGACAAGTAACTACTAAACAAGCCGACAAGACGACAGACAAGACGACAAGACGACAAGCCGACAAGACGACAAGGAACTACTAATGTTCCGCGTAGGGCCAAGTAACTACTAAACAAGCCACGTATAATGTGGTGCGTTAGGAGTTAAAAGCGCGGCAGTGCTGCTATTACGTGTCGCGGCAGGGCCGCTCCAATCAGTGGTGCTTGTTTATAGTGGATTCTGTTTATAGTGGATTCTGTTTAGAAAGACACTCGCAACTAGGCAAGTCGACCAGAGAAGAGAGAGAATCTGCGTATCTAATTCAAATCACTGAGTGCAATCGATTCTTCCTAATAAAAGCTTATATAATAGAGAATCCAATAATAATAGAACTGATTTAGAACAGATTCAACAAGGGGTCAAACTCTCCCTCGAACTGTCTAGTCTCTTTGAACTCTAGAACTATTCCTGCACCAAACACCCACGCCCAATAGGCACAACTCAGTCACTCAACCACTGCTATCAGGCAAGCAACCACTAATAGTAGAGTGGAAAGGGAAGAAAAAGGGAAGAAGTATAGACCCACATAGCGGTAATTATTGATTCAGAGGCAAAAGGTATGCAGTTTGATCCGTAGAGCAAGAGTCGAGGTCAAGTACAGGCTTTGATTGAAGCGGGCAGGGAAGAATTGTAGCCAGTTGACAGAGGTATCCAGTACTATGAATCCAATCACGTTTTACCGGGACGAACACAGGACTCAAAAGAAGGGTTTCTGCAGATACAACACAGGATACCCAACTACTTCATATCTTAGAACTGGCACAGGTGATGCAACTACTAACTATGGGGATCGAACGGATACTAACACTATGGGGGTCGAACTGATACTAACAATAATGGAGCTACCGCTAACAAGGCTGACTATCAATACTTTTTCTTTCTTTCTAAATCATAATAATCAAAATAAGAAGATCAAACAAGGGATGGCGCCTAGGCAAAGACATTCCATAGAAAACCATTAGTCTCCCCTTTCTTAGTAGCAGCTAATTGCCAACCCCTGATCTTGGATACTTTCCTGGCACAGCTAATTCTGGAGTGGACCTAACTAGCACTGATCGGTTGAGGCTTCCTCTTGCACCTTAGGATTCTCTAGTTTACAACTTAGGTAAGTCAAGCCAATGTCGGTCGGGTATTGTAGAGAATTGCCAGTGACTCGGGTCGGTCTAAAGTCTGCTACACCGCATCGCATAAGGTATCTTCTCTATCTATCAGGCTCAAGTCAGCTACCGGGCTAAAGTCAGCTAAATGCATTTATTCTATTAATCCTTATGGGCGAATCCAGTCTACTTTATGGGCGAATCCAGTCTACATCAACAACTAGAGCAGCAGTGGATTCAATGCTATCCGAACAATACTCTTTCCTTCCAGCCTCTACCTAGGGCTATGGTAAACAAGACTTCATTTAACTACTAAGTAAGGGGCCAAGACGACAAGGAACGTATAATGTGTAGCGTAGGGCCAAGTAACGTATAATGTTACGCTAAAGTGCTGCTATCTCGTGTCTAGGCAGTGTTGCTATTCCGGTTACGCGGCAGTTGCTATTATGTGTCGCGGCAGGGCCGCTCTAACAAAGGGGCTAAAGAATAGAAGTCAGCGTAGTAAGGATCTGGCTCGGTAGTTCGAGTATAGTTAGCAGCTGTTATAGGCTTTTGCCTAGGAGTCAATTATCATTAGGTAAGTTTGGATTGCGGTAGTGAGTTAAAGGCAGGGCAGCGAAGAATGAGCTGCGGGGTGAAAAACCAGCTCTAGTTTTCTCTTGAAGTAGCAAACAACTGCAATTTATATTTAACTGCTCTTGCGCGGGTGTGATGTCGCCTCGCCCGTTGACTGAGTTCATGGTTGCTCTAGGGTAGGTAGGTATAGGGGTTTGTTGTGTGCCCTACTTGGATTTGGTTTCAATCAATAGGGTGGGTGTGTTTGGTTCTCCCTTTTAGAGATTTGTTTCAATGAAAGATATAGTTTTTCTATTACAAATCATAATTCAATTGTAGACAATATAATATACTTATAGATAAGATAAGAAGAATAAAGAGAAGAAGGATTAAGCATAAGTATTAGTATCAGCGGCGCCAGTATCAGAAGAAAGTCATAGAGGAATTAGGGTACGCCGGGCTGTCTTGCTTATGCTCGCCCCCCTGAAAGTCTGATACTTGCTTCTTTCACTCTTTGATGCCGAGCTCTAAGGCTAGGGTAGCGCACCGGGTAAGCATACTTCTCGTAAGCATACTATTATTAGGGGCAATAATTAGAGCAGAGAGATAGGTTTGGTCAAGCCGAGCAGGAAGATAGGTTTGGTCAAGTGATAACCGAGCTAGTAAACAAAAGAACTAAACTAGTGCCCGCAGCTCATTCTTCGCTGCCCTTACTTACAAAGACTCTTAAAACACTGGCATCAAAACCGGCTCTACTACATCTTAGACTATATCCCTTAGCTTTGGTTCTGACATCCATTGCCTTAAAGCAGTACTTCGACTATAAACCTGTCCTTACTACGGGCTTTTATGCTTACTATCCATTATTTGCATTCTATTACAAGTTACTTTCATTCTTTATCTAGTGATCCGACCTAACTCTTAGACTACTGGACCTAATTCCAATTACCCTGCTTTGGTTTTCACTCTTACTTTCCTTTCTTCAAATCTTATATGACTTTATCTTATTCCCCAGCTCCCCCACAGGAAATAAAACGATCAATTGGACTTTGAAGTAGAAATTGATAATACCAGCTAGTTCGCACTCCCCAACTCCAACACTGCCGCTGCTAACTTGAACTCAGACCCTATGCTCGAAGCCCTTTGGTTTAGTATACCTCCATTCTCTTTTATTCTTCTCCTGCTTACTCTGATTCTACTAACCCGCACACATCAAGCTTACTTTACTGTATCTTAGTCTGTCCTGCCTATCTATTATTCTTGCTATACTGCCTTTCAATCCGCACCTGTTCTCGGTGGCGCGGCAGGTGTCTCTCGGACTTGCTATACTACCCATTAGCCTTCCCCTTACTTACTTTCTTGCTGAACCGACCCCAAGTCTTATTTGACTTTCTCTTTGATTCTGCAAATGCCACCTTGGAGTATTGCTTGCTGGGTGAATCTGCGACTCGTTAAGGTACCTCGCTAAGCTAGGACAGAATTTCACAAGTCAGTCAAAAAATGAGATTGGAAAAATAGGGAATACGACAAACAGTTACTATGCGCCCCTGCGGGTAGTATTACTTTACGTGCTTTGAAACTCCTACTGCCGATCTCACATCTTGCCCATTGGGTTGAGTCTGGCACTCCCTGGCTAGAGTCTAGTTCGCTAGTTGGAGTATTCTCCTGTAGACACCTAAATATTGCTTGTTAGTTAAAGAATCCAATCCATGTAAGTAAGGTGCTGAAAGCCTACTCTATTTATTCGTATTTTGCTTCTATTTGATTAGGGAAATTTGACTAAAAACATCAAGTTCTATTTCAGTTCCCGTTATCGCTGGTGGTGCCGGTGTGAAGTAAACATCACTTCTTAGAAGTGCACATCATTCCTCTAAAAAGGCAGAAAGAGTCGAACTTGCATGGCACCGATCAGACTTTCACTCGACAGGCAACGTACAAGCTCCTACTACAAGGTAAGAGAACGAAAAAGTAGGCTACCTTAAGAGAATCAAACCAATACCGGTAAGAGAGTCGATCTACTGACAAACAGGCCAAAGCTACTGCTTTTCATACTTTCAACTAATAACTGGGGATCGAGCCAACACTGATCAGAATCAAACCATGAATGAAGAATCCAAATACGAACTCATAAGGCTTGCCCCACTCAATAGAGCTTCAACCAATAAGCAAAAGAATCAAACCAAAAACACGGGCTTCGGCTACTGCTTACAAGGCTTAACTGCAACTATAATAATGCCAACTGCTTCTTTGAAGGCTGACACTCATCAGTAAAGGACTGAACCCAATAATCCAGGCTTTTAACACCCCATACGTCATTAAAGCTACTGCTAGCAAGGCTCTCACTCGAAATAGGGAAATCCACTACTATATCAGAGACTTAAAGTATCAATGCAAAGAATAGACCCTGGGCTAGCAATACTTTCACTTGAAATCCAGCCTTACCACCCCAAAACAAGGCTTTCATTAATAACTAGAAGAATCGAATTGGTGCCAGCAATACTTGAGCTAGTGCCTCTGACGCTTGAACTGATTCAGGGGAATTCATCTACTGCTAACAATAATGTAGCTACCAACAACTAGGGGTTGAGCCGATAAGTAAGAGAGTACACCTACTCGTACAAAGAGTAGAACTACTACTTAGGAGAACAGCTATTGCTTCTCATACTGAACCCAATGCCAATCCCACTTTTCTTTAGAAAAAGGAAGAAAACACCCCGCGCAGGTAGATTCAAAAGCAAACCCGGATCTTTGCTCTACTGTCTATGAGAACTAAGCTACTGACTCGCATTCCGGCTTACTGCCTTGCCTTTGAGTCTGGCTTTACTGTTTCTTAAACCGATATTGCTACCTAGAAGAATGGCGCTGGTGCTTCTCATACTGAACCTACTACTGGAAGGAATGAAACACAGGCTTCTAATATGTTAACTCTAAACAGGGAATGAAACTACTACCTATAGGCCTGCCGTGCCTTTCTTCCAATCTTGATATCCGCGGCTCCAAGCCTTGCTTTACTATATCTATGAGAACGGAACTGGGGCTAATCAGAATGGAGCTACTGGCACCTACGCTGCCCTTACTTTACGACTTATCGACCTGACTTTACTTATCTCAAACCTTGCTCGCTACCCCACCTAAGCTGCCCCGCCTTGCTGAAACCCTAACTGGACTTGCTTTTGCTTTGAAACAAGTACTCTGGCCCATGAGCCTTGTTACCTGGAGCATTGGTCTGCCTTGCCTATCCTTTCGTTAAGTCTGATTCCTCTACTCATAAGAAAGGAACTAACAAATAGGAAACCAGCGACTCCTGACAAGACGACCTCTCCTTAGCTTAAAACTTGCCATCCTGCCAAAATGCCTATGTTTGAGTATCCCCTTCCTCACTAGCAAACTAACACTACTTATGGGTTTGCAAACTCACATTGCTTTGTATGACTCTGACGGTCCTTGCTGTAAACCTAACTCTACTTCCTTTTAGTCTGATTTAACTAAGAAACCTACTACTTATGAGAGCTCACAACTCTAAACTGGGAATTACACTGCGAACTATCAGCTCGAAACCACTGCTAGCAAGGTGCTGAAAGCCTACTCTTTGGCCACCCATTCATTGGTGTATTGGTTAACTGCATATATTCTCATAATAATCATAATAGAAAGAGAGATACCGATCCGGAACTATAATACTAATAGTAGAAATCAAGAATATTCATACTACTTATAATAATTGAACCAGTAAAGTAAGTCCACAAGCCTAACTTCCCCAGCTACCAAACTCCAAATAGTGCTTTTCGTTCTTCAGCTACTGACCTTGACTCTTACTTTTTAGCTTGAGCCTGTCATCTATAACTCCTACTCTGAAACTACTCTCTGGAAGTCGCGGACCTCTCCAAAACAAATACTATGTCTTAAAGAATCCAAATCTAAAAGTAAGAATAGGATAAAGAAGTCGGAACTCCAATAGTGCCCAACAGACTAAAGCGCATAACGTCGGCTTTCGCTATACTGATATAAAACCTACCGTTCTTAAGCTACTGATCCCAAGGCCCTCTACTTACTTTGAGTCCCGTACTGCTTCTCTTCACTCTTTGTTTACTTGCTTTGATTCTCTCTTTTATTGGTATTCCTTTCACTTATATTGTTTCTTCTTTTGACTTGTATTGATATGTATCGATATTGGTTTTCTCATACTCTATTGGATTCGATTTTATTAGGTTATTTCCTAGCGTAATTGGGTGAAAAGCAGTCCGCCAAGCAGACAAGCATATAATAGTGGAATCCCTGGCAGACTTAGAGCTAGCAACCTTTCTGACCTTGCAGACTTAGCGAGAACTGATGCAGACTTAGCGAGAACTGATTCAACAAGGGGGCAAGCTACAGTACTTACTAGAGCTGTAAACCCTGTCACTGACTTGTTCCGATCCGAGTAAATACTTGACTACTTGAGAGGATAGGTCGGGGCAGACTCTCTTACTTGCTTTGAATCAAGGTTATCTAGTAGGGAAAACCGGGTTGCTATCAAAACAGTAGAGCATCCCTGCCGGCTACAATACCCATGGCAACAAAGACAGATTCAACAGCCTATCTCTCTCTTATGTAAACAAGTACAACAAATACAGACGAAACTGCTACAAATAAAGATTCAACAGCTTCCCGACCCGACCTCGGCTTTAAGTTAAGTTACTTGGCGGCTCCGCTCTAACTGCTTTTCTCTTGTCGACCCGGAGGAGAACCTTTTGCCGACTCTATCTCTTTTGCTGACTCATCCAGTACTCTCTTCTTTCCAGTCAATACTAGAGCATAGTGACTGTTGCTGGTGCTGGTGGTGATCTACCTGTTTCTAAGTATCATAGGAGTCTTGCCCTTCTTACTGGCTTCTTTTTGCATTCTTCCTTTTTGTTGAGAGCGCAGGGTATACGGTAGATGTATCCTTAACTGAGGTAGGCAGTGACTATGACCAATCTTTAGTCGGATGCCTCACCCGAACCACTTGTTATTGATTGGCAAGAGATAGAGGTCCGATTGTTGTTGTTGCTGAGCTATACATCTGCTAATGGTTTAGAAAGCTCCCTTCAAAGAGGGGTCGGCAAGGGGAATTATGAAGTGTGGCAAATGGTAGTAAAGATTCACTCCAGACTGTCCACAACTCCCTTTCTTTCCTTCCTGCTTCAAAGCCAAAGTACTATCCTTGCACCCGAAACAGCCAAGCAACGGCCAAGTAACTCGCCTCGATACCCTCCGCCTCTGTCCTTGCCGAGATACCTGTGTTCGCCGTCAAGGGAAGCAGTTAGAGCAGTTATAAAGTAAGGAGTTGGAGAATCCGCTGTTCTTGGAAAGTGTCCAGTTGTATAAAGTGGAGAGTTCCAGAAGAATAAGAAGCTAGAGATAGCTAGATAAAGGTAAGAAGAGAGTACTGGGGCAGCTAAGTAAACTAATTCCATTTTCTTCTTCACAAGCAGGCATACCCGGCATACAAGTCTTATTTATTATTGGCTTTGAGGCGAGGGCAGCGAAGAATGAGCTGCTGGCACCTATGGATCACGAGGGGAAAGCAAGGTATATCAGCAGAGTTAGCATCAGTGTTATCTTGTCTAGTAGTGTCTTGTTGAGTTAACAAATACATTTCTTTGGGGGAGAGCACTATAAGAATGGAAGATTAGATCAAATCACCACTTAACGCTAGAGTGTTTTGCGTAACGGCTAACTCACTACTTATTTATTGTTCCGAGTAAACTAAAACGACTAAAGAATTTCCATGTTTCGAGCAAGCATCGCCTTGTTGAATTGAAACTTCTTCCAGAATGATGAAAGTAGCATCGAACCTATAAACTCTAAAGAAGGGAATGGAATATAGGGGAAACCTCAAAACTCAAAAGAATAGAAATTTGCCAGTCGGAACCCTATTATTTGATATTCTAAGGAAATAATAAATATATGGATTAGATCCGCCAGCTAGTTTGAGCTGAAGAAGGCTGATTTCGTGTTGCCCTTTGTTCGACAACTGCTTCGATCGATTCGACTTCTTACAATTCCTGCCAAGTTAAAGTGCTAAGTCAGCAGCAAGTAGGAATTCAATAAGTGGTCAAGTGTCGGTGCTTCCTTTGCATTCCTCTTATTTATATTATAGGCGCCAAGCTACAAAAGTAGTATAACCCATCCCATGTGTGAAGTGAGAAAACCTAGTTAGTAGACAAAAAGTGAGGAAAGGGAAGTCCTAAGGTTATTCACAAGTCCTTAGTATCAATTCCAACAGTGTGAAGCCAACTCTCTGCTTAACTCAAATACAGGTTTACACCCCAATTAGGAGCAAGAGTTAAAAAGAGGTGGGCAATTCTGCAACTACCGGTCTGCAACTCGCCAAGCCACTGCTGTTAATAAGTCACCAACCACTCCTGTTCTTGTTGTTGGCCGGACTGCCGCATCACGAGTTCACTGACGCGACACGAGGCACTACTGACGCTAAACACCCTACGCGTAACATTAGTTTCCGACTGCCGCGACACGAGAACTCCTACGCGGTTTTAACTCGCTAACGCGCTGGTAACTCACTGACGCTAGAGATTAGGACTTGGTTATAACTCATTATAATGAGTTATTCCCTGTTGCTACCGCACAACGTCTTGCGCCGTTGCTTGGTTAGTAGTTACTTGTCTAGTAGTTGCTTGTTTAGTAGTTCCTTGTCGTCTTGTCTGTCGACTTGTCTAGTAGTGACTTGTCTAGTCGTGGCTTGTCGGCTTGTCGTCTTGGCCCATCTTTCTGTCCTTCCCGCTTCAAAGCAAGCATGGAATTGATTCTTTGTCCTGCTGCTTAGCCTTGTTCAAAAGGTCCTGTGTTCATGGCGTCAGTTCAATTGAAAAGAGAAGCAGTGTCTTGACTTTAGTTTCTATACCATCTCCATCATGTGCTCGAAAGATTTCATTCCATTCAACAGTAAGTTGCTTGTCGGCAGCAATTGCCATCTTCGCTGCCCAGCAAGACGACAAGACACTAAAAGGCATAACAAGTAAGAAATGAGTTATAACCCTTTATTCCGGAGTCCTGTATTCGCTGGCGCGTCAGTAGTGTCGCGCAGGAGTTCTAGTTGCGCGTTAGCGAGTCTAAAGGCGCGCAGGAGTTTTACATCTCTATCTGAAGGCCCGACCCGCACACCTAGAGATCTGTGTTACCGGATTAGATTTCTCTTTGAACCCTGCTGGCAACATTTCACTTATTGAAACAAGAAATACGGAATACAGCTGGCAAGGAAGGGTTGCGCTAAGCATATTCCTCAACAAGATCTGAAGCCGGGTGCTCCATAGGTTCAATCAAATCAAATAAATTAATAAAACTGATAAACGACTTCTCTTAGTTGGGCTCACTAGCTGCTGCCGCTACACATTAGGAGTTACTTGGCAGATCGGATACTTACCCAATTCCATGTCTGTGCTCTCCGCTCCAAAGTGGGATTGGAGTTTAGATCAAAAGAGCAGAAGCTGGGTTAAGTACAGGCTTTGATTCCCCTATTCCTCTGATCTTGCTCTACTTTCTGTATTTGAAAGAAACTAGTCCATCAGCTGACGAACAAGCAACTCATACTTTTGCCCCTGCCTTGTTCCGAGATACCGCTCCACCAGATAGATTTATAGTAATAGGCGCTTTCCCACCGAACCCAGATTGAAGTTGAACTAGACAATACCCGGTACCCGAAACAATACTTGAAGACTAAATCAACTAGCCTACACCTTACTTTAGAACTATCACAGGCAATTCTCCTACCCGACCTTGGAAGTCACCAAAACTAGACATAGGTGGAGGAGCCTAATTCAGTTAATAGTGGGTTTCCAGCAGTGGCGAAAGAAATCAATTGTCACATTACTGGCTTTGAAGCGGGAAGTGAATCAGTATCCGAGCCAGTTGATCAAGTTGTTGGAGATGATAGAATCAAAGAGGAGGTATAGGCGCTAGGGGAGATAATAGGGCTTTCACTTAAGATGGAGAGCTAAGCTCGCATTTGAATCCAAGTGCTTTGTTCGGGAACTACATAATGTATTAATTAGTTGCTGCTATGTAAAAGTCCTGTGTTTGAGCGGCAGTCCGAATCTCTAGCTTGTGTCTTTCGCCTGTATCCTTACTGACTTATATGCTTGGATCACACCTCGCTTCAATTGATTGACGACTTTGGACTGGACCTATACTCGGCTCGGGACGGGAAAGCCTCTCTAGACCTCAAGCCAATAACTTCCCTCTCTTTCTCTAGTTATGGTCGACTTTGATTTCATTACACTGTTGATTCTCGGCTTCAACTTCAAATCCAACTTCTAGTTAAATAGTAGAACACAAGAACGGAACTTTAGGAGAGAAAAACTCAAACGGAACAGGAACGCGGAGCGGTAGACAAAACCCCGCTTCAACGCCCTTTTGCTAATACGTCTTGCGCTTAGCTTCCCCGATCCTGCCCTGTCCTGCTCAGAAAACAAAGATGGATTCTGAAACACGCTATTCACAGCAAACTCCTGTAGTGTAGAAACTCCGTTAGCGCCTTGTAAAACAACCAAGCTCACCTTAGCAACGGATTAGTGTCTCTCGCCTCGTGGTAAACTTGCATTAGCACGACTTGTTGGGCCTATACAGTCTGTAGCTTAAAACAGTAATCTTTCGA
Organism: Musa beccarii; assembly: GCA_024322285.1. NCBI lineage: Eukaryota > Viridiplantae > Streptophyta > Magnoliopsida > Zingiberales > Musaceae > Musa > Musa beccarii. The sequence goes on from JAIWVJ010000069.1 coordinate 24,046, forward strand.
GCGGAACTGTAACTTACTTTCGAACTGAACTCCACAAACAATAACTCCTTACTGCAGCCTTTAAGAACAGAACAAATAGGTTCATCCCGAACTCGGAAAGCTCAATAATAATATGGTACTTAGGGCACCCCGTAATAGAAAAGTATTCTTTCGCCGTCTCTACACCACACCAGGGCAGGGCAAGGGCTGTAAGCATTCCTTTAAGCGCCCCGCTAGTAGTGACTTTGGGGTTGCGTCTAAAAATACAGGGTTTTGTCAAATAGACTAGATGATCACCTTAACTGCGAAGATTGGGCATATGCAGGCTACTATAAGAATGGAATAAGTAACTATACAAGAATGGAATAAGTAACTATACTGGTCAAACAAGTAGGTGCTTCTGTGCGAGTCCTATTATTGGTGTTAAAGCTTCCAACTATGGATCTGTCGTTCAAGCCTTATTACTGATTTGATTGTTCCGTTGCGCGCCAGGCAATAAGTATATTAGTATGCCCAGCCCAGGATTAAATGGAGTTTGCTTTTAGAGGGTTATAGGTAGTCTTCAATTACTCATGAATCAATAAGAGAAACATACTTAAGAAAGAAAAGGAATAAGATCAAAAGAAAGATAAGGGTATTAGCAGATGTATAGATATTTCTAATGATAAAAGTGAAGGCTCCTCATTGACCCAGACTTCCTCGGTATGGATACGACCCGAACCCTCTAAAGAACTAACCTTACCGCCATTTAGCTTTAAGATAACATTAGCACTTAATTTATCCGAGACTAACTCAGAGCAATCCGAACATGAAGGGCGAGTCAGCCAGGAAGAGCGTTCACTGAGAGAAAGCTCCTCGGTATAGGAGAGACTTCTACTGTTAGAAACCCTGAAGCCACTAATATACGCTTAAAGAGGCCCGGCGGCATAATAGGTAAGCTCGCCAGGCGGAAGCTTACTCATCTTATTGAATGAGGGACACGTGCCTATATGTTCCCATTGATTAGAAGGGGGCACAGTCTTGTGGCTGCAACACCCCGAGAGTCAAAGGGCAATACTGTTTCTCAAAGGTATTTCACTGCTCCCAACGCACCTGTTGATCACGGGGCCTGTCCAATGAGGGTGGTGGCTTGGGGCTTCAGGGGAACAAAAGAAAAGTCCAAGAGAGATCAAACCGAATCCACATTTACCATATTGCTACCCTCCACGGTTCTCTTTGTGAGCACCTGCGAAAAGGGGAATTTGTGCGTTAAAGTGGAGATACTCGCTGTAATCGTGCGCGGACCTACGCTGCTTTCTTTTGATATACCACCAATTTCAAACAATGACCCGCATCCGTAGTCAGTAAACCCCTGTCCCCAGGCTGCAATAGGGACTCCAGCTTACCCAGGGAAGCCATGCGGTCTTTGTCAGTTTTTGATGATGGGGGGGTGCTCTTTTGGAGGGAGCTGTAGGATCTTGCCATGCTGCTCATTGTACGGAAGGGAAATATACTGGGCATTATTCCAGTTTACTTGCTTTTGAGCGAGGCGCCTGTGGATACTGCCCCAGAGGGTGGCTATTATTCGTTCCTTTTTTAGGTTCGGTATGGAATTTCATAACTTGAAACGCATAAAACGCTCATGAAAAGGAAGTGTTTTTATTGTAAGTAATCGACCGGATATTACTTAGGCCAACCCCGTGATTTTAGGTAGTAAGAAATTCTCTATATTGCAAACGGCTTTCTCTGTGTTTTTGGAATACGCAGATCCTAGAATACTGAACGCACTGAGGTGTAGGAGGAGAGCACTAGTTTAGAAACATCGGGATCCTAATAGACCTGCTCCCACTCATCAAAGCTCTTTAACTTGCTTATTCTAACTTCACGGCTATGGGGCAACCTACGATGGGACTCGTGGGCTTTTATGGTAGCCTGCATTTGACTTGAAGTTTGCTGACCCCGGATATAGATGTCCTTATCTTCTTTGAGAAGGTATTTACTAATAGTAGTCCATGACTTGTGGAAAGAGAAGGTGTTACTTTGAACCCTCGAACTCAGGGAAAAGGTATAGAAAGAGCCGGGGGGCGCCTTTGCCGAAAACACCCCGCGTGAATAAGATACCGATATGAAAGTGGTGGCCCTATTGTTGATGCTGCTCCTGGGCTACTGCTATGGTAATACAATCGGGGAATTTCTCACTTATGCGATCGACTATTGTTGCTTTATCTACGGAAGCTCTGAGCTCAGTAGCATCTGCTCGGGCTAGAGTAAATAAAATGTATTTACTCAAATTACTATTATTGAGAAAGACGCTATTTTCTGTATTCATGGGAATGGGACTTCGGATAATCTTCGAGGCTGGAGGCTACCACTGAGAAATAGTTCTCATCGAGAAAAAAAGATTACTGATAGGAACTGGTAGCTTAAGAAGGAGATATTCAATTCAAAGAGAAGAGTCCGCTGGCTTAAACCAAATTCTTAAAGAGGGGATGAGGCTTCTATATAAGATTCAAGTAACCCGGGTGCTCAAGAGACTAACTCGTACTGCTTCTATTCCCGCTTACTCACCAGCATCAAATCCTTTACAAACACTTCTTTACCACATGCTTGCTCGATAGATTCAAGTTTACATAGCACTGGCCCAACACCCTTTCCACTTACTTTAGAACTGGAGCAGAACCACTTATTGAATTCCTAGACCTTCACTCGCACTGGCACTGGGGATTATCTTTCTTCTTCAAATCCTGTGTTCGAGCGTCAGTCTTAAGTTAAGATTTGATTCAATTCGACCCTTAAACTTGTATAAATGCCCCAACTAGTAGAAGAGTACAAGATAAGAGAGGCTCACGAAGAATAATAGGGTATAACACTTATACGAATACTGAGGCTAAGAAGACAGAAACAGCCAATCCGACAAGCAGAGAAATCATTCATTTAGTGGGGCAAGTCAGAGTCAACAACTCCCTTCCCTGCTACCTCTCATACTCGAACAAAGGAAAAGGACTAAAACCAATCCGAATACATTTATTCTTTTATAAGCTTATATAATAGAACTGAAAAGCCGTAACTTCCCGCTTCCCTTATGATTAGTGCCAAAGCTTTGTTCTACGCTCCCTTATTCTTATCCACTGTGGAGCTTCTGTTGGGCCTGGTTGAATTCGCACTTTCATACTTGAGAGCACGCTTCATTCTTTCTTGTTTCATTCCTTAACTAGGCACTGCTACACACATGGGTGATACTAGATACTCTCCCATACTACGAGTTGAATCTGCAGAGTAGCATTCCCTCTTACTTTAGAGTGACTTGTCGACTTGTCCGCTTGAGGCTTTCAGCACCTTGCTTTCGTCTTTCCTTGACTTCCCGCGCGTACCTGATCTCGCTCATTCTTATGTTTCTTCCCTTAGATCAATTCCTTATTCAAACCTTTCCTTACACGGGATTCCACTACTCTTACTTATTCTTATTAGAAAAGAGAAATGATTAGAAGCGGAAAGGGAACTCGTTTTTCAGTTTACTTTCTCAATTCCGAGTCCTGTCCTGTGTTCTTTGAGAGAAAGAGAGCTCTGGGTTAGTAACCAACATCTATTACTTCATGTGGTAACCAACATCTATTACTGAACTGCATCCCTTGCCTACTGTTGTACTAGAGCTGTCTGAGGAAGAATCAAGTATCGGCTTTGATACCGAAGCAAGTAATAATGAAGTTAGAGTTGCCATAGGTAGAGGAGAGTCCTGTGCCAGTTCGAGGTCAAAGGAGTAATTACAGAATAGAGTGGACTAAGAACCCTGCTGGCTCTGCTGGGCTAGTTTCATGATTTGTTGAAAGTTTCGTGTAAGTGCTCCAGTTGAAGAAGTATTTTTAGCCAGAGGGTAGGGAAGTTTAGGGTGTGCGCGGGGCCAAGACGACAAGGAACTACTAAACAAGCAACTACTCATGTTGCGCGTTAGCGAGTTAAAACCGCGTAGGAGTTCGAGTGTCGCGTCAGTGAACTCGTGATGCGGCAGCGCCTGTATCCGCCCCTTCAGCAAGCAATTACGAATTAGGGCCTTATCCAACCCTCGTCGGCATACTAATGACAAAGACCGGTGGTGCATACTAATTACAAAGAATAGAGTGGTTGTAGACCTAACTATGGTTTCATTCTGCAATTCCTTCTATCCGAACAAGACTCTGAACTTCATTTGTTGCAAGAGAAGTAGAAAGTCAATTCTCGGCCCTGACCTATAGGCCCTAAACACAGTTACTTTATAGGAATAGTTCCAGAAGTGCTTGTTGGCGAGGAGAGATACAATCAATCCAGTGCTATGCGGGTCGGGTACGATGTAGTGCATGAAGTAAGATCTATCATTAGGTACGATCCAGTGCATGAAGTAATAGAATGAGAATGGAACAAGCAGCAGGGCAGCGAAGATATTGAGATGGCAATGCAGGTACGATCGAGCACATATGAATAAGATAAGCAAGGAGAAGAAGGAAGCTGGCCATAATACATCATTGGTAGCGCATTCCCCTATTGTTCACCGGTGCCTGTAACGAGTCCTGTCTTTTGTTGGGTAGTAATTCATTCTTTAGTTAGCTAGTCCATCGTGGGGTATATCGATGTAGGGTATATCGAAATAGGGTATATCGATGGTGCGGTGCCGAACACAGGACTTGGTAACAACTAACTAACACCGAAGACAGGAACAGCTGCCTCAGATCTTACTTGCTTAGCAGCCGCCGCATAAGGGTTTACTTTATTATATCCCCTAGCTGCAGTACTTATTATTCCCTTAGCAACTTGATTTATCGCTAACATTCCTATAAGTAGTTAAGAAACACCTTAAGCCTATCAATTTCATTAATAAAGGAATGGATCCATAAGCTTGAGAAGAAGAAACATAAGAATTAGCCTAAGTAGTAGAACTCGAGTTATGCATTGAGAGTTGCGAGCAGGAAGGGAAGACAGAAAGAAAGTAGAGCAAGATCAGAGGGGAGATTATCCAATTGCTATCTAAAAAGACGGGAAAACGGAAAAGTGGAAATCTTTTGGATCGGTTCAGTAGGGAAATAGCCCATGCGTTAAAAAAACCCGAGAAAACGGAAAAGGATGATCAAAAATAGATGCTTCAGTAGGGAAACCACCCATGCGTTAAAAAAACCCGGTGAAACGTGAAAAGAGCATTTCTAATTTGCCATCTAGCAGCCATCTCATTCTTCGCTGCCCTTACTGCCTTTTTTATCGGTAAAACGGAAACTTCTCATCAAAAATAGGTGCTTCAGTAGTGATTCGGGGGGTGCTACGAGGCAAGTAACTGCTAATGTTACGCGGCAGGAGCTCCGTTACCCGGGAAAACGCAATCGGATCATTCTTTTGGACCTTAGCAACAGTGGCTTACGGGTAATCTACTTCTTAACCGCCTATACCTTACTTTATAACTGGCACTGAGAAGCTTGACTCTACAATACCTCCGTTTCTTTCTTTGCTTCAACTTAGAGAAAGAGGGCTTTCACTCCTTCCCGCACATTACCTTCCCGGTTTGATTCTTACTTATGAGTTTTCTACCTTCCCTTCCGCTTAGAGGAAGTTGTCCTGGAGAGGGCTTTTCATCACTTTATATGCTAGATGCTAGGCGAGATGGATTCAATTCTAGGCGAGATAGATTCCATTCCTTATTTGTTGAGAGAGAAGAAAGAGTTGTATTCGTATTGGTTTCGTCATCAAGTCTTGTTCCGGTGCTGAAGTTGTCTACAATAGAATCATTCGATGGAAAGACATAGGATAAAGGCAGAGACAGAGACAAACAAAGGGTTCATTAGGTATACTCGATCAGAGGTTTGCAAAGGATACTAGGGTGCACTACTCTTGGGGTGCGAGCAACAATACCTTTTCTTTTGCTCTTGCTCTTGAAACTATCGATTCTCTGCTGTTGTTGGTTCTTCAAGGGGAGTTTCTTTAGGTGCTTCTTCAAGTAGAGTGAGTTCGGGTCGGGGTTAACTCATTGCCTCTGCTGATATTCTTTCTTTCTTTGCCAACCTCTGATGGAATAGTGCTAAGAGGACCGAGTCAAACTGTAATTGATTCTTTCTCACCCGGCTATCCAATAGGAATTGAAACTAGAAACTCTCCTTCCCCGGATGATGTTTATTCCGATTCTGATATAGTAGATTACACTTTCTCTCTCACTCGAACTTACATGCTTTCTTTGCATTTCCTCTCATACGAAATAGATAGACTAAACTCGGGGTCGAGATCAACTTGACTAGCACTAGGGTGGGTTGGCGAGTGGAAACATCAGTACCCTCAGCGGTCGGTCCTTAAAGAGTTTCGGGTGTTGAAGTCGTTGATGGATTAGAAGCTTTTCACTGATATGCTTTCTGTATCTTTCTAATTGTAGCCAGCTGCCATGGGTATAGCTGCCTGAGTGGGGTATATCGATGTAGGGTATATCGGAGTCTTCTGATCTCGTTGATGTCTACTTTCTTTATAAATAATCAAAAGACTTGAAGCACCTTTAGACCAAGAGAAACACAGTTCAATCTTCCTCACTAGATTATGCCCTGCCCTGTTCGTAAACTCTATTCTTAAGAAAGAAACTGATGCTGACTCAGATCCAGCTCCGACTACTGATGTTATGGAGTCCGCTTCCTCGCCCTGTAGACTAAACTCTAACTGTTCTTCCTCACCTGTAGACGAAACTCCATCCCCTCTTGAAACAACAAAAGAATGGAATGCGCGTGGAAGAGAGGCACCCCGAGTTGCACTTGTGGAAGAGAGGCACCCCACTAAGTAAGTAAACCCTGCTGCTAGGGGAGGAAATCAAGAAAGTAAAGAATGGGAGCAAGAGTCGAGTCGAGGGGCCAAGACGACAAGGAACTACTAAACAAGCCACTACTAATGAACAAGCAACTACTAATGTTGCGCGTTAGCGAGTTAAAAGCGTTAGGAGTTAAAACCGCGTAGGAGTTCTCGTGTCGCGGCAGGGCCGCTCTTCTGTTTGTTGCTAAGGAAGCTAAGCTATTAATGTATAGCAAGTAATGTATAGGAAGCATAGCTATAAGTAGAAGAAGCTAAGTTGCATAGGGATAAGAAGTAATGTAGAAGCAGTTGCTAAGTAAGCCTATGACCCATTGTCCGCATGATGCTAAGTTGCTAATGAAGCATAGGGAATGTTGCTAAGGAAGCTAAGCTATAAGTAGAAGAAGCTAAGCAAGCAGTTAATGTATAGGAAGCTAAGCAAGTAATATGGGAATAGTATGACCCATTGTCCGCATAAGGTATTCGAGCTACTGAAGCATAGGGAATAGAAGGAAGCCCATGTAGAAGCAGTTGCTAAGGGAATAGTATGACCCATTGTCCGCATGATGCCTATGTTGCTAATGAAGCATATGATGCCTATGACCCATTGTCCGCATGATGCTAAGTTGCTAATGAAGCTATAAGTAGAAGAAGCATAGCAAGTAATGAAGCAATGTAGAAGCAGTTGCTAAGGGAGTAGCAAGTAATGTAGTAGCAGTTAATGTATAGGAAGCATGCAGTCATGTTGCTAAGGAAGCATAGGGAATAGTATGACCCATTGTCCGCATGAAGCCTATTAAGTAGCATATAGTATACCATTGCATGCAGTTAAGTAGCTATAATGGGAAGCCTATGACCCATTGTCCGCATAGTTCATGTTGCTAAGGAAGCTAAGCATTAAGTATGTGACTGTTGCTATACCTAGGCTCGTTAAGCTCTTGTTATCATCTTTGTTCTAAACTTGTAAATGACATCTTTTCGTAGGGGCCAAGCAGGCATACCAGAGCTCCTTACGGACCCTTTCTTTTCCAACCTCTTCTCGACCCGGCTTCTGATCTTTATTATGATTATGATTGATCTTCATTCTTCTCTGGTTTACTCGCCTATGTATTATGGCCAGCTTCTATTCTAACCTATGCTAGCCTATGTATGCAGGCCTGCTCGATAGAGATCCATCCCTATTCTTAGTGTTCTACTTACTTTAGAGTCCACATCAGCAATAGATATAGGTCATTAACCACCCCAGATGAATTTCATGATTGTTTGCCCCATATAGTAAGTGACTCAACTGTCCCAACAAGAACCAGAACTGGCCTTCACCCCGCATCAAAGCATGGATAAGTAAACTAGCCATCTCATTCTTCGCTGCCCTCGCATCCAAGCCAGTACTTTACTCTGCCCCGACTTGAGAATAGAGGTACCCCAACCCGGCATCAGATCTTGAAACATTCGTTCACGCGCGCGCACTTCATATGAGTCTCTTTAGTTAACCCATAGCGGCACCCCTAATAGGAACCAGTGGAAGGGATATCCTGAGTTTCGAGTTTCATCAGTTCTCGTATGGAATGGATTTTAGCACTATCGATTCTTCAAGTCGAGTCAACCACTTCTTGTATTTTAGTTACAGTGATTTTAGTGACAATTAGGTAGTACTTCTCTGGTTAGACAAACACAGGACTTGGTAAAGTCAACTATATTCTTTTTGCACTCAATGAAACAAGCTAAGTAAATGCGGACAATGGGTCATAGGCTTCTACTTAATGCTTCGCACAATGGTCATACCCTTCTACTAGATGCGGAAGATGGGTCATAGTAGCTCGTACTACGTACTTGCTTGCTTCTTAATGCTTCGCACAATGGGCCATACCCTTCTTATAGATGCGGAAGATTGGTCATAGCTTTAAGTACTGAAGTATATGTTTCTTATACCGTGTAACTACGGAAAGTAGAGTCGAGGTAGACCAGGGGGCAAGCTACAGTATTCTTGCAAGAGTTGAGGGGCAATCGATAGTCCAGACGACATACTGAGTGAAATCCATGTAAATAATAATAGAAAAATATATAGTTATTTTCGCTAATAAGCCAGTACTACGTAAGTAGAGAGGAAAGACATCCTCCATGTCACTTTTTTATCAATTATGTGAATATTTTGTCAATTCCGTTTCCACCCCCTGTTCTCCGAGTAATTGCATTCCACTCATTCTTTTCGACCCCGTAATGGTTGCACTGGTTGAAGACCTTTGCCCGAGCTTTGCTCATATCCTTTGAATTTCTCTAACACTTCTTAAGTACCATGAATACTAGCATTCCTTCCGGTTCTCCTAAGCAACATTCAAATTTGAAGAAATATCTTCTCCTGACACTCTCAAGAGCCGATGCCACCCCAGAGAGGTCTGCTTTCACAGCCTCGGTCATCGTTAGTAGGATCACCTCCACTATTCCACAATGCATCAGTCTCATTGTAGCTCAAGAGGGACATAGCGTGCATGGCCACCACTTTCACGTTGGTATTCTACTTGAGAAGGGCCTCCATAAGATTAGTGCCCTGAGAGTATTTCGTAAGATGTTTCCCGAAATCGAAGACGCCCAGCTTCATTTATCTTTCAAGAAGGCGTGGGTAACTGTTTGCAAATATCTAATTACAGTGGATCCTACTCCTTTTACGTGGGGACAGCACTCTTTGGAAAACATTCGAGATATCGTTCAAGCGCAAGCCCAGCATAGAAGGAGTCCTATGCGAGTTAAAGATCTAATTCCACCAACAACTCCCTTAATGGATTCTTCCCTTAATAACTCCAAGTTGAAAGCAGTACCTGAGGTGCTGAAAGCCGATCCAGTCTTTTCTTTGAAAGAGAAGGGTGTCAATTTACGTGATCGATTGTTAAATTACTTGTCCGCGGCAGGTTGGCCCGAAGAATATCCTATCCAATATTTGAAGGAGAGATATTTCTTATTGGACTGGCTATCGGTGAATCTGATCTTTGGTAGACCCGTAGGGACCAAACAGCTGTTGCTTTATGGCGCGCCCGATACCCAAAAGACGCTCGTTTTCAAGCTCCTGAGTCAGGTTTTAAACATCTATTATGCCGACACGAATGATTATACTGATGCGCATGATGATTATGATCTTTGGCTGTTTGATGAAATTAATGTTGTGGAAGATGAGAATATGAGCTCCGGTTTTGGTCAGGCCTTTACGTCTTCTGCAAATCAAACCCTTTTGCGTATCTTAGAGGGTGAGGAGTGCCAGTTAGATACTAAGGAAGGTGGAGTTTTCACCAAAAGAAAAAACGTGCCTGTAGTAATAATAACAAACAATCCAATCCGTAGTTTTAGGGAGAAGGGATCCTTTCATGAAGGAGTCGTACGTTTGAAATTAAGGAGTCGGTCCCCTTTACTAAGCGCGGATAGACTAATTGCTACTTTTTTTGGCTGTATCGAAAGACGTTTGCTGCAGAAGAATGTTGATTGGGATTATGCAAAAGAGATTCCTATAAAATATAATGAGGAGCTGGGTAAGCTGCACTTATTCCCTGCGCGCCTCACTCCTAAACTCCATCATAATATATCCCAATTACGCGAAATGCTGAACCCGGAGATGTCTCAGAGAGCCGAAGTACTCTTCGAAAATCTTTTAGTGCGGGGGGATAGGGGTTTTATCGAAATATCTGATGATGAACTCAGGATCAAAATAGTGGTTGCTTCTCGATTGGAAAGGCATGGGTTCCTAGCGCACGAGCACCTCCATTTCAATGGTCAACTTCAGGTGAGTCGTATACAAACACAACGAGATTATTGTGATGATCCGCTCTTTCCGGATGGTCCATATTTCCTGGGGGGTGAGGTTTTCTCCTTCATGGAATTTGCGTTCGTGCCTTTAAAGGAACGGATTCAGCTCTTCACCGAACAGCATAGGGAGTCTTTCATTAACTGGGTTCATTTGAATAGTTTCAATAGAGAATGGCGCCCGTTTGTGCTAGGTATACTTGGTGAGACTGATATGGTACCTCGCAGTAGCTGGCAAGATGTCTCTGCGGCAGACATCGCTTTAGATCTAGAAATCACTGGTAAGGAGTCGGCTTCTTATGCGGCATGGCCGATACAAGCTTATATCCAGGGTTTCTCTATGTCCAGTGCGCTTGCACTTACCTTTACGCAGAAGGAGGAATGGACAATCAAAGACTGGGTATCCACGGATGATGTGCGTCCTTTATATCCTCGCAGATTGGAGATATTGGGCGAGGTTACTCTGAAAATCAATGGTGGTACTATTAGAGCTCACATGGTTGAAGGAGACTCGGGTCGTTGTCGGCTCCATTTTAGCGAAGCTTGGGAAGAGGAGGAAGATTGATGCTAGATAGCAAACTTTCTGCTTTTGTTTGCTTTACCGATTCGCCTTTTTGATTCTATTTGCTCTAGACTAAAAGCAAGTAAAGTACTTTCTTCTTACTCATGACTCAGACGGGTGCTCTATTGACTTACCTAGGACAGGACTTGTTCTATCACGGAAGATGGCCAAGGTATATGTAATCAATGCATTTAACATATAGTAAGGAGCATGGTAAGCTTCACCTATTCCCTGCGCTCCTAACTCCTAAACTCCATTATTATATATCAAAAAAGAACTAGTTATTCTGGAATTGGTAAGCATCGGTATAGAAAACGAGGGATTCCGATGTTACCGATCGGGGTGGGGGTGAAGGTAATGCGGATAACAGTAATAGGGTCCGTCATGCAGGATATTGGATAACAGGCATATGGAAAGCATATGTGCTGTGCTTTTCTCAGTCTTCAGGGTGCGTTTCCCTTACTGAGAGAATAGATTATTATCCGTAGCTGCTTTCTCTTCTTTCCTTTCTAATGCCTTGACTATACGTTAGCTGCTTTCTCTTCTCTTCTTTCCTTATGAATTACTTTACTAGACTCAGTGGGCTTCCCTGACAGCTGGTTATTCGATTGATTATTCCGGTATCATGAAAACGCTCCTATGAACCACACTTCACGCGCGCAACTACAACTATATAGAGTCGAGGGAAAGTAAGCACATGATCGGGGTGCATTGAAAGTAACTTAACCAGCAAGCCCCGCTCCTGCCTAGACAGCAAACACAGTGTAATAACTCAGCCGCACCTGAGGGGGTATTGGGCATATCGAATCAATCGGGTAGCATTATGGAGATCATTACAGATATCATTAGAATATACGGGTAGCAATCGCGTATCATTATAGTGGATATGGGTTGCATTACGGGTAGCATTATAGTGGATATGGGTTGCATTACGGGTATAGGTCGTGGGTCTCATTATTGTGGGTATGCGATAGTGGGTATGCGATAGTGGGTATAGGTAGCGCGTATCAATAGAATATCATATATGTAGTGTAGGTGCCGATATGGGTTAACTAAAGATTAGAGTATGAAGTGCGCGCGCATTATGTTGTTGGTCCATAGTTGACTACCCGGTAGTGCACTAAAGTTATTGAATCCATGTCTCCTATATAAGGATCAATACGGAATTAGTAGAGGCCAGAGCCCTGCAAAGATCTCTGAACACACTGCCGCTCTTCATCTTGCAAGAAATACTGATTCAACAAGCCAACACACCTTACTTTAGATCAATAGTGACTTTCTGACTGGGGAAGGTATAAAACTACTGCTTTGGCCTCTGATTCTTGAGTAGCAAACAACAAACGCATCTTTTCATTCAACTCGACCAGAAGGATCTGATTGCCCCAACTCACTCAACAATGCATTGAAAAAAGACGGGAAAACGCAAAGATTAGATTTCAATCCGGTCAGTTAGCAGGGAAAATGTCTTTGCTATGTCAACCGCTCCTGCCGCACCACGAGTTCACTGACGCGCAACTCTCTAGGGTATCTCGGTCGAAAGGAATCAGATATTGATATTCTAATTAGTTAACCCATAGCTGCACCCCATGCTGGATAGGAAAGAGAACCCAGCAAGATTATAGTAATAAATTCATTTATTGGCCCCTAAGTAGGTATGAAATGATGGATTTCCCATCAAAAAGAGAAACATGCGAAATAATTCCTTTGAAGCCCCTATATTGCCTGGGCGAGAGACTTTCACAGCTCCTACCTAGACACGAGTAACGACTGAAGTAGCAGAAATCAATCGAACACTGGTTAACTCAGGACTCTTGTCACCACGCATCGGACTAACGCGCAACTAACTAACACCGAAGACAGGACTCGGTAACAACAGCATTCTAGGGCAAGTTTCTTTGTTTCAATGAAGGATTTCCCATATAACCACTAACCAAGACACGTATACAAAGGCATAGAACCAAGCTCTCTCGTTAACAGGAACCACTGGGCCAAGCAGGCATACCAGGCATACCACACAGGTTCAGATCCGCCAAGTCACGTATAATGTGATGCGGCAGTCCGGCCAACAACAAGAACTGCATTAGCATGAGAAGGAATGGATTCTTCAACCAACTCGGGCAAGGTCAGCGAAGAATGAGCTTGGCGATCGGGCAAGGGCTGCTTTAGCTGGCTACTTTCTTATGGCTCAATAGTAAAAGGAGTGGTCTAGGTCGGGGTCTCTATAATCCGTTTCGGGGTTAACTCATTGAAATAACTAAGCAAAGGATTCAGGTCAGGGCGCAATCAATACCATTAGCACAAGTAGTAGAGTAGTCCAGAGCAATAACTGTAGTAGTTGACAGAGGAGAATGAAGTTTCTTTGTTGACTACGGAGAGGTTGGATATCCAGAATCAGCTGTTTCAAGTCTTGTTTCGGGAGTAATAGATATAGAAGCAGGTATGATCCATCGAGCAGATAGATATAGAAGCTGGTATGATCTAACGCATTATACTCTCTATTAGAAGCTGGTATGATCGAGCGCATTAACGTTAAGTCAGAATGAAACCAGTAAGAAGTTGGATAAGGATCTAGCTTTGAAGCGGGAAGGAAAGAAAGGGGAGTTGACCATCAAAGGCATATTTGCTTGTTCCTGTGAGAGTGAGAAAGTCAGCTACAATCGATTGAGGTACGGAAACTTACCCTCCATCCAACTCCGACCCGAGTTATTCTATATGGGCTCTCCTCACTCCTCATTACTTAGTTATTCTATTTGGACACTCAATTGCCTGTTTCCCCTGTCAGCAGCAGTTCGAGTGGTACAGTTCCAGTTCTTGTTGTTGGCTACCTGGCATACAAGTCTTATTGGCTTTGATGCGAGTCGAGGGATAGTTTACAGAGTGAGGTTAGTTGGTTCAGATGCTGGTTGAAAGTCATAGGGTAAAGAGGATAGATAAGATACTAGATGCGGTTCCTTTGCTTGAAGATCTTTGTCCTGTGTTCGTCCATCAAGGGAAGCTGGGTAAAAGGATGCTGTTAGAGCTGATACTGCTGTAGTGGATGAAAAGGTTTTACTAATTTCCTTATTTTACTAATTTCTTTATTTTACTAATTTCTTTCTTTGACTAAAACAACAATTTGACTAATTTCTCTTCTTGACTAATTTCTCTTATTGACTAAAATCTACTAATGACAAAGCTTAGGCAGCTCACTTACTTTCCTCTTTACCAATAGGCAAGCAACCGCTTTTCCTACTCCATCTCATCTAACTGAATGAGGCTACCGAGCAACCAAGTCACTGCTAATGTGATGCGGCAGGAGCGGGGGGCTTTAAGGCAGGAGCGGTTGACAAAGCAAACAGCTAATCTCTATCCTCCCTCTCGCCAATCCGATCTGCTTGGCCTCACTACTAAACCTTTCCCTTATGAAAAGTATGAATAGGTATAATAGGAGTGGAATACCGGAGAAGAACAAACTAGAGTACTGTTGCGCCGAGGAAGAAATGAAAAGAATTCTTTTCTCTGAACTGATACTATACATCTTAGGAATTTACCAACACCTTACTTTAGACCTTCAACTTAATGCTCATCTACCTCCGGCTCCTATTAACTTCATTCGACATACTAGGCTGGATTTGGTTACCGGTATCCATCATACCTTGGCAGAGGGGCGGGTCAATCAATTGTCTAGGCATCATCCTCGTTTCATCTCCTATATAAGATATCAAATGCTAGTTGGAATGGGAAGCCTATAGAATGAAAGTTGGAATGCTCGGTGGAATGTTCCTCTAGCAATTACGTATAGGGCCTGCTTCTTATCTAATAGTAAGTAAGGGAATGCGAAGGTAATGTGCTACATCGTACCTGCTTACCATTCCAATACTTGATGCGCTCGATCGTACCTGCTTCATACCTATCTATGCTCGATCGTACCTGCTCGATAGATCCATCCCTATTCGTTGTGTTCATCAAGGGGAAAAGAATCCGTGGGAAGGAAAGAGTATTGACTTTGGTACAGGCGAACACAGCACACATGGGTATCTTATTTACTTCACTCGATAAAGAAAGGAAAGTAGTTAATTACAGAATGAACCCAGTAAGTAATGGATAGGGACCAAGCTACTGTTAATGTGATGCGGCAGTCCGGAAACTAATGGCCAAGACACTTATCATGTTACGCGTCAGCTCATTTACTCGCTCACAAGGAACCTATAGACTCAACTCGCCCCCCCTGTTTCCAGTTAATAGTTGTCAGCAGGGCTGCTCATCCAATCTTTCGCATCTAGATCCATCTCTTTTGCCTCTGATACGGATCTCTGGTAAGCCAACCACTCTGTAGCTACTATAATAAGCTAATAATTAGCAGTTAGGCCGGGCCCGGTCTCCTTTCTTTCAAAACAATAACTCCCTTTCGATACCCCACCCGAGTATTGGAATGAAACCACTAAGTAGTCCAAGAATAAAACAAGCTCAGCTGCTGGCCACTTACTGGTACAGAGTTTTCTAGTTCAATGAATATAAATAGCTCCCATAAGCCCTTCTTTTTTCAATGCGAATAGATAAAGTGGTTGACTCGCCCTCAACTCCATCTTCCTTATAGTTGATAGAGGGTTGACAGTTGACTCGGCGTCAGTGAGCTTTACCTTAAGTAGACAAACTCGGCTCGGACAGGACAGGCGAAAAACGGATCAAACAAGAACACCGTTTGTTGCAGGACTCGTTACTAACAGCTAGAGCAGAGAGAGTTAGCTTCAACTCGGGCAAGGTGCTTCAAGCCTAAGTTACTTTCCACTAGATCCCATCTCTAAGGTTTCCCCATCTCTAAGGTTTCACTGTGCCTAATGCACTACATCTATCCTTACTTCCCGCTCTCTTCTCTTTCTTCCCTTAGCAACAGTTGATGCATCTAGGCCTTAGCTTCAGTTGATCTTTCTTCCTTAGCAACTCAAATATATGTTAAAGTGCTTCCCTTAGCAACTGGTATTTCTTTTATTCCTTCGCTCCAGTACCGATATGCTGCTATTGATGGATTGGCCTGCAGCCAAGACACCGATGCCGTGTTGCTCTTGCTGCTATGGTAATAGAGTTAATGTAGCTCCTGTAGCTCCTGTAAGAATAAGTACTATTAGCTGCTAGTCTCCATCTATAATAGTAGTTGACATCGAATTGAACTCGAATGAAACAAGTAATTAAGTGAAAACAAGTAATTAAGTTATTATTAGTAAAGATGAAAAGGTATCTCCCCTGTCTGTACTAGTTGCTTGTCGGCTTGTCTGCTTGTCGACTTGTCTAGCCATCTTCGCTGCCCTTCCCTAGCTTGCAGCAGACTACTTTCTCACTGGACCTCTAACTGCTGTTTCCTCTCGCACATTCCTTCCCACGCTTGCTTTTTACTTTAGAGCTAACACACCTGCCTTTCATTGCACCTTACTTTAGATTGGATGATGCCTCAAACCCTGCTTTCCAGTGCTTTCTTACCCACTTCCTATTGTCTCCTAAGTAAGAGAGAGATCCAGTTAATAAGCCTTATTGTTTCCCTCGCCTCGCATCAAAGGTATGATCTAGTGCATCCGGACACAGAAGAACTACACTTCCTGCTCTAACTGCTTCCACTGCTTCTATTCCCGCTGCATCTCCAGTGTGTGAAGAAGAGCTTCTATGGAATGCTCGTTGGAATGCTCGTAGGAATGCTCGTCTGGACTACCGGGCTATTCAATAAGAGAGGTATGCCAGGGAATAAAGATCATTAGCTGGTGCGGGTCTTCAATCAATAAAACAAAAGATGTAGGGTCGGGTGCGCTTGTTTTAAGCTATGAGGGTTATTTCAAATAGTTCCGGAGGTCGGTCGGGAGGTCTATTCCGTGGGTGAGCTATAGGGCGAGTGGAGTCTATGAGTAAGCTGAGTAAGCAACCACTCCACTAACAATGCTATCAGGCAAGCAAGAGAGAGACAAGAAATCCACCAAGCCCACAAGCAACTACGAATAGGGAATTTCAGAATGCAACTACTATGGAAGGTAGAAAACGGAGGATAAGAATGAAGGTATTGTTACCATAGGTGTGCCAGCAGGGTTCAGTTAATAGGAGCCGAATGAAGTTAGATGAGATGCTCATGATCCTTTTCTGTTTTGCCGTGTAACTGAGCTCCTGCCGCCCAACATTAGTAGTAGCTTGTCGGGTTGGCAAGAGGATCTTTGCATTGAAAAACCGGGTAAACGCAAAAAGGAATTCTTTTGGATCGGTTCAGTAGCGAATTGACCTTTGCTATTGAAAATCCCGGGAAAACGGAAAAGTGGAATTAGAAATAGGTGCTTCAGTAGGGAAATTGAGGTTGCATCCAAAAAAGACGGTAAAACGGAAATCGATCATTCATTTCAGGAGCTTCAGTAGGGAAATTGCCTTCGCTATGAAAATTCCCGAGAAAACGAAAGATGATTGCCCCAACTCTTTAGGGACTGCC
Source organism: Musa beccarii (assembly GCA_024322285.1). NCBI lineage: Eukaryota > Viridiplantae > Streptophyta > Magnoliopsida > Zingiberales > Musaceae > Musa > Musa beccarii. The sequence continues at coordinate 41,568 of JAIWVJ010000069.1, forward strand.
GCGTCACATTAGCAGTTACTTGCCTGATAGCAAATAGAGAAAGTAGCTTCTTCTCCCCGCTTCAAAGCATTGAACCATCTTCGCTGCCCTCATATTGAAGTACCCTGCCCCAACTCGTCAACAGGCGATGAAACAACTAATTCAGGGGATGCATGACGCTGGTATGAAGTTTTCCACTTGAACACTGGACTTGCTCTTTGAACTCTTTATCGAAGGCACCTAGACGTTACTCGCCCATCCTTTGGCACTTATGATTCTCTTTCTTCCCCAACAACAAGTCAAAGGTATCAACCCCGCATGGAATAGAGGCACCCTTTGTTGAACTAATCTCTCCCCTCTACTTATCCTGGGCAACAGGGCTCCTGAAGAAAGCACTGGAATAAATACTTATATATAATCCAAATACTGGTCAGGTCTTATACCCTTATATACTAGTTCACAGGAAAAGAAAGATCTTAAAGCAAAGGAACCGGATCATATTATACAGCAACAGCAAAAGCAAGGGCAGCAAGATGAGCTGCCTAACTAAATGCATTCTTTATCTTCTTATAGGGCCAATCAATTACTACAAAGGCAAAGAACCAAGCCGACAAACAACCAACTAACCTCTCTTGCAGACAACTAGGGCAGCGCTTCCTTACTTGATACTGCCTCCACCGCCTATGCGGAAGATTTGTCATAGTCAACTTCTAGGAGTTGGCAAAGGAGAAGACAGTTCAGGCGCAGACTCCGTATCCGTATCCGTGTGATATCCATGTATTTGGAGCTAGAGAAGGCCATAACACATAGGCTTCTGCATTCCCTTACTTACTAGCTATTGGGTACGATCGAGCGCATATAGTAAATGTATTAGGTATTAGGGAAGATACCTCTGATCTTGCTCTACTTTCTTTATTTCTTGATTGATTTCTGTATTGATTGATTTCTTAGTGCTAATAGATGTACTTTCTTGATTTGACTAAAATGAGTAGTTTTGACTAAAATGCATGCTTTGACTAAAATCTACCTCTGGCTCTGTGTCCTGTTAACAATAGAATATAAGAATAAGGGAACAAGTACAAGGGATAAGAATAAGGGAAACTATGCGGGCTTCTACTCCGATAAAGGATAAGATACTGTATAAGAATGAGAATCCAACTCGATAGTCAACTCGCTTTCCTTACTTTATCACAGGAGCGGAACCACGAGGAGCAGAACCACGAGCAAACACACTTTCTTTCCAACTTTCTATCCATAGAAGAAACCCGAACACAGGACTTGTGATGATCTCGGAGACCTAACGAACCCCGCTTTTCTTCTCTGATCGAGTAGACCTCCCCGCTTCTTTATAAGATTATTTTACCCGAGTTAGGCGCGGATATTAAGAAATACTTGCTTGTTGCGGCGGTAGCTAATGATGAAGTGATATTAAGACCTGTGGCTTCTGCTGATACTTACTTGAGAGGCTAATTCCCACTATCGAGAAGGAGCAACCCACCCTAGTGCTAGTAAAGTTGATCTCGACCCCGAGTTTAGTCTATCTATAGTTTGAGTATTATTAGTCGAGCTTTAGCCTTTCTACTTTCCTAGGTACGAAATAGAGAGAAAAGCACCTGTCGTGGGTAGTCAATATAGAGCCTGCCCGGTAAGAGTCAATATAGAGCCTGCCCGTGTTCGTGTGCGGCAGGAGCCAAAGAGAGCGAGTCCCGTGTTCGTGTGCGGTAGTTGTATGGGTCCGGTGCAATGGGGTATCGAGGCTCGGGATTCCACAGCCAATACTTCTTCCATTCTTCTAGTAGCCCTGCATCAGTGTCGAGGCTAGACTATTATTCCCCGAGTTTCAGAAGTTCTCGTATATAATAAGAGATAATGAAAGTAAGTGCCATCTTCGCTGCCCTCTACTCTACTCAGTAAATTGAAGTTGACCCTGGCTTTCCCCGTAGAGCTAACTTCTGGGCTTTCCTTTTACGTGCGATGGTGTTAAAGCTTCCAACTATGGATCTGGTGTTAAAGCAGTAGAATCAGTTGGGTCTCCCACTCTTAAAAGAATAGAATGCGCTACCAATTGCAACTGTCTCTGCTCCACCTGCTTACTTTGCTTATTAAGTTGTTTCTTGCTCCCTTGCTCGTTGAATCTAGTGCACACATCTTTGATTCTTAAAGGAAAGAGTAAGGCTAGCACATCTAGTAAAAGACTATCAAGTCCTGTGTTTGTCTAACCAGAGAAGTACTACCTAATTGTAACTAAAATCACTGTAACTAAAATACAAGAAGTGGTTGACTCGACCTCTGCTTCTCGCCAAGTCATAGTTTCATTCAATTCTGAACTTCAATACCAGAGCATATAGAACAAGTAGTAGAGTAGTCCAGTGCAAGTGAATAAGGGAAGCTCCGGAGGTCAACAATCTTCTTAAAGGCAGGCAGGAGAGTCGCTATGTAAGAAACAAACAAGTCTATCAGCTGACGAGCAAGCAACGTATAATAGGCATGCAACTCAGATACATCTACAATTCATTGAACCCTGCTGGCAAACAACAATACCTCCATCTCATCTAACTTCATGAGGCTCTAATCTCATCTTTACTAACGCCATTTCTTTTATACCGGAATTAGGCTCTTACTTTACTAAGGGTTCGACTTCACCTCATAAGGATTTTGTAGAAGCTTGCCTGTCAACTGAACTGGTTGTTGCAAGAGGTCGGGTCTGGTCTTCAAGGGATTCGGACTGCCGCTACACTACTTATGGTTAGGCTCACCGACGCTATTAATAAGGAGATTTCTTTCTTTCGCTTTCAGCACCTTTGATAAGGATTGATTTCTATTTACCGCTACCCGAGAATCAATAGTAAAATGCGGAGTTGCGGTAAGTCCACTTCCATTCCTTCGAAGCGTGGATTAGAAAGCAGCTTGTTCCTGATCGAGTGAGAAAGGAAGGTGTTGGCTAGTTTACATGGGTATAGTAGTTGACAGAGGAGAGCACACATGGGTATCTTATTTACTTCACTGTAATTAGTATGCACCACCG
>JAIWVJ010000070.1:0-20000 GCA_024322285.1 Musa beccarii
TTCATCACAACTATCCCAGGATCCAAACACACATTTGAGGTCACTAAGAAAACATTCAGATCAAAATCTCACCTCTATAGTCTACCAATTCATAACCCTGTGCAATTCATAAACATACCACACGTCACTCGATAATTCATACAACCTGAACTCAACTCATCAAAATAATAACCGCAACATAAATTCACAAGTGGGGAAAGACTATGCAGTCACCAAACCAACGATTACCATAAGATCATATCATTACATGAATTTAACTTAACATTCCAAAATCCTATACATGAGGGATCCTTTATCTTACACAAAATCCACAGGTTTAGATTCATCGTCACATTTCATAAGATGTAGAGTATCTTATACAACAAATACACATATGCTAACAAAGATCTGCCCAAAATCATCTAAACTTTCCACCGCCTCAGCCCAATCTTAACATTTAAGCAAGCGATACGCTATCTGAAAAATTTATCAACAAACGGGGTGAGCATAAAGAGCTCAGCAAGTGACTAACATGTCCATATCAAATAATACAATTTCCAAAGAGATACAGTTTCAAAATACAAGTCAGAATATACGAATTCGTAGACAAAATATCATTAGGAGCAGAAACACAATTGTCCTTTCAATCTTACATATTTGGTTCCTGACAGATGGGGCATAGAGTAATTGGAGCATATCAGTAACAAAGGGAACACATCGGAGCTTACCGATGGCATATAAAATGTTCCGAAGCATATCAACGGCATATGGAACATTTCGAAGCAAAATCATCAGTGAATGAAGCATTTCAGAGCATAATCAATAACAAATATCATACAGAAGCTTAAACGTCGTCCTTGACGTTGCAATCATATCATTCTTATCCAGAGCATGAACAGAAACAACACACCAAAACTCTGGATGTCATATCAAACATATAGAAGGTGTAGTGGGATCTCAGTCAGAATGTGATTCATCCATTTCTGAATGACCACGACAAAAGTCTCCCACGCCTGGGAGCTCCATCCACCCCCACGTCTAGGTGAAGTCGAAGGGGGCGGCAGAGCATCGCAGCTCTAAGCACATACCCTTTACCATTTCTGGCAAAGGTCCAGAATATCCCACATAGCGGGACCCCACATAGCGGGCAATAAGCACATACCCTTTACCATTTCTGGCAAAGGTCCAGACAATCCCACACACCAGAGTACAAGAGGGCAGTTTTAACAATAAGTAGCATATATCGGAAGCACGCGGAACAACAAAGCGTGCATGTGCTTTTTTCGAGACAATACGAAACAAAGAACAAATCTCTCTCGCAAATGTATTCAGATTTGAAATGAAATGAAAATAAGAGTGTACAGGGATTCCAAGCAATAATATTAGCTCAATTCCAATAAGAAGGTTAGATGAATTCAAATATCCAAAGGAACGGAACAGAACACGTGAAATCGACCAAAGCTCGATTTCGGACAGAATTCCAGTGGCACAACAAACAAATACTTCAGAATATCAATTATGCTCCAATACCCATAAGAAGGCTATGGTCGAACCATATATCAATCTATATTCTGATGGCACAAATTTCATATGAAACAGGGTTCCCAACACGGAGTTACCTTTGATTTGGTAACACAAGGTCAAAAACACAATCACTGTTTTGCAGAATATGTAAGGTCGGATTCAACAGATAATAGGGTAGGCTATTGAATTCCAAAATTTTCAAACTATATGTCAAAAGAAAGATTTGCAAGTCTAGTTTCAAATAAAATCAGTTTGGTACAAATCCGAATTTTCAATGGGGAGTTATAGGCATTTTAGTATCGACAGGTCAGAAATCTTGAACCCTGTTTTACAGCGTCCATAGGCTCATTCGAAACAGATGTTTGGGTAAGTATTCGGTGTCCAAAATCTACAAAATCAGTTTCAAAAGGAAGATATAAGAGTCTAATTTCAAACAAATTAGTTCCTGTCCGAATTCACATTTTGTACTAAAACTTTAGCTGAAAGCTGAAACAGTGTATAGGGTCAGTTTTTCGAAAAACTTCAGAATCCATGGTTCTATGTCCAAGGAGAGACATATCAGTTTCTAAAATAGAAATCCTTCAATTTATTTTGAATCAACATAAGAATCAGAGACTAAAAACAATAAATAGTGTAGGAGGGGTTAGAACACTTGCCTTTGAGAATTTTGACCGAAGTGAAAAGGATTAAAGCAAGAACCCTAAAAGCCCCAATTTTTTTTTTTTTTCTTCTTCTTCTTCTTCTTCTTCTTTCTTTCTTTCTTTCTTTCTTTCCCTGATCACCCACGAGCTGCCTTCTCTGCTTCCTTAAGAACGAAGGCAGAGAGGCTTAAACGGTGGAAATTGTCATTTAGTGCGTTTTGCAGTTCAGTCCTTGTTTTTATCATATTCACGATTTGGTCCTTAGGGTTTACATATAGGTCCTCAGATTCTTTTTTTTTTTTTTTTTTTTTTTTTGAACAGATCTCCCAAATCTACAATTAAATTAAGTTATTGTTTTCTGTTTCATACTCTATTTCTTTTGTCAATTTAAACTAAATGCTTACATTATCACCAGAAATTTATACGAAAATTCGAAAATGAGGGGTGTTACACTCTCCCCCCCTTAAAAGAAAAATTTAGTCCTCTAAATTTATCGTACCTCTATCGATGAAAAGACTGGGATACACCTTTTTCATTTCCTCCTCTAGCTCCCAAGTTGTCTCCTCTCCAGAATGATGTCTCCAAATTACTTGAACCAGTGGGATGACCCGATTCCTTAGGACTTTTTCTTTCCTATCAACAATCTGAATAGGCTCTTCCACATAAGATAAATCTTTATCGATCTCCACCTACTCATACTCAATGATGTGAGAAGGGTCATATATATACTTTCTAATCATCGAGACATGGAATATATCGTGGACATGGCACAATGCTGGTGGCAAGGCAATCCTGTAAGCGACAGAACCAACCCTCTCAAGAACCTCAAAAGGTCCAATAAATCTTGGGCTTAATTTTCCTTTCTTCAAACCTTATAATGCCTTTGGAGGGGAGACTTTTAAGAATACAAAATCTCCGATTTCAAACTCAATATCTAAATCTTCTTTGTCGGCATAACTCTTTTGACGACTACGAGCGATTTTAACCTTTTCCTTATAACTTGAATTTTCTCGGTAGTTTCTTGTACCTTGTCCGGTGCTAACAGCTTTCTGTCACCAACTTCCTCCCAACATATAGGTGTTATGCACTTTCGCCCATATAAAGCTTCATAAGGAGCCATCTGAATACTTGAATGATAACTATTATTATACGTGAACTCAACAAGTGAAATATCCTTATCCCATTCACCTTTCCAATCCATAACATAGGCTCTAAGCAAATCCTCAAGTGTTTGAATTGTTCTTTCGTGACCATCGATCCCGAGGATGATATGCTTGGTACTAAACTTAACTTTAGTGCCCATCGACTCTGCAATCTTCTCCAGAATCTAGAGAGAAATCTGGAGTCTCTATCGAGATGATCTTTGGAATACCATGAAGTCTTACTATTTCATTGACATATAAATCTGCAAGTTTATCAAGCTTAATAAGTCATATTAATCGGTAGGAAGTGTGCAGATTTTGTTAACCTATCAATGATAACCCAAATAGCATCATGCTTCCTCGAGGTTAGGTAGTCCCGAAACAAAATCCATAGTAATACATTCCCATTTCCATTCAGGAATAACTAAAGGTTGCAACAACCCTCCAGGTCTTTGGTGTTCTACTTTGATTTGTTGACAAGTCAAACATTTTGAAACATACATTGCAATTTCTTTCTTCATGCCTTTCCACCAATAATGACTTTGAAGATCTCTATACATCTTAGTGCTCCCAGGGTGTAGGGTGTACTTTGAAGTATGACTTTCATTTAGGATTTGATTCTTGATATCTGGTTCATTTGGTACACATACTCTCTCCCCAAATCTCAATAGGCCATCCTTTGAAACCTGAAATTGTGGCTTCAATTCTTTTTTTTCACTCCTCAAGTAGATTAGATGTGGATCTCGTAATTGTCCTTCCTTAATTTGTTGAATAAGATCGGATTGCACTTGAATGGAGGCCATCAATATCATCGAGTCTTGCTCTTTCCTCAAAGCTTTCAAATCAAAATTTTCTTCAATTGACTTCCATTGCTTCACGACCAGACTAGCCATAAAACTTGTAGATTTCCTACTAAGTGCATCAGCTACAACATTGGCCTTGCCCGGGTGATAACGGATGGCACAATCATAATCCTTCAGAAGTTCTATCCATCTTCGCTGCCTCATGTTTAACTCTTTCTGAGTGAAAATATATTTTAAACTCTTATGATCAGTAAAGATTTCAAACTGTCGGCCATACAAATAATGTCTCCAAATCTTTAAAGCAAAAATAATTGCTGCCAATTCCAAATCATGAGTTGGATAATTCAATTCATAACCTTTAAGTTGCCTAGAAGCATACGCGATTACTCTCCTTCCTTCTGCATCAAAACACATCCTAGGCCCTTTCTTGAAGCATCGGTATAAACTACAAACTCACCACTACCACTTGGAATAGTAAGAATAGGGGCACTAGTCAATCTTCTTTTTAACTCTTGAAAACTTTGCTCACAATCATCACCCCATACAAATTTCATATTCTTCTTAGTGAGTTTGGTGAGAGGTTGAGCAATTCGAGAAAATCCCTCCACAAATCTCCTGTAATAACCTGCCATGCCCAAGAAGCTTCTAACTTCCGTTACATTTGTTGGTACTCCCCATTCAACTACAGCTTCTATTTTCCTTGGATCAACAGATATACCCTTCCTTGAAATCACATGGCCTAAGAAAGCAACTTCTTTCAACCAAAATTCACATTTGCTGAACTTTGCATACAACTTCTTTTCTCTTAGTATGGACAATACATTTCTCAAGTGTTCCTCATGCTCTTGTTTACTCCTCGAATACACCAATATGTCGTCAATAAATATAATTACACAGATATCCAAGAGCGGTTGAAATATCCTATTCATTAGTTCCATAAAAGCTGCAGGGGCATTTGTCAAACCAAAAGGCATTACCAAGAATTCATAATGACCATATCGAGTTCTGAAAGCTGTTTTTGAAATATCCTCCTCCTTGATCTTCAACTGATAGTAACCTGACCTCAGGTCAATCTTAGAGAATACTTGTGCACCCTGCAGTTGATCAAACAAATCATCAATTCTAGGTATGGGATACTTGTTTTTGATGGTCACCTGATTCAACTATCTATAATCAATACAAAGCCTCAATGTTCCATCCTTCTTCTTCACTAATAGTACCGGAGCACCCCATGGGGATACACTGGGTCGTATGAAACCCTTATCTAATAATTCTTGTATTTGCTTCTTTAACTCCTCTAGCTCGAGTGGTGCCATTCTGTAGGGAGGCTTAGATATTGGGGTTGTACTGGGGACTAGATCAATAGCAAATTCACCCTCTCTATCTAGAGGTAAACCAGGCAAGTCATCTGGGAATACATCAGGGAATTCCTTGACCACTTCAATTTCATCTAGGTGGGTTTCCTGATTTGAATGCTCCTTTACACACACCATATAACAAAAACAACCTTTCTGCATAAGACGATAAACTTGAAGTGTTGATCGATATCAAGCAAGGAGGCAAATCATGCCTAATGCCCTCAAAAAGAAAAATATAGGTGATCGGTATGCAGAAAGTAATTATTTTTTTGTAACAATCAATACTAGCGTGATGAGAAGATAACCAATCCATGCCAAGTATAATATCAAAGCCCTGGATCTCTAGGAGAATCAAATCAGCAAAGAGTTCGTGTTCTCCAATAGAGATCAAGCAAGATGGGTAAACCAAGTTTGTTGCCAATGAATCTCCAACAGTAGTTGTTACATATAACATATAATCCAGGGGTCTAGGTAGAATATCCAAGTGACAAGCAAAGTATTGTGAAACAAACGATAAGTTGGAGCCGGGATCAAACAAAACTTTTGCATTTCTTTTAGAAACATGAAGAATACCTTCCACTATTGATTTAGAAGCTTTAGAATCTTGTTCAGTGATAGCGTACACTCTAGCATGGGCTGAGGGTCTAGGAGACAGTGGCTCTTTCTTCCTTTTCAGTGGGCAATCTCTTAATTGATGATCTAGCTTTCCACAACCAAAACATGCTCCAGTCACCCGAAAACACTGGCTTGTTTCATGATTTAATCCACATTTTGCACATAACTGAGTCCTCCCCAATGGTTTCCTTTTCTCAAATCCAGATGTCTTAAACCTCTTGTTACTAGCTTCATATTCATATTCCCTCCTGCTTTTGCCAGTATATTTGTCCCTTTTGTTCTTGCCAATGATTTCTTGAATTTCCTCTATGTCTCTTTCAATTTTCAAAGCTCTTTCTACCGTATCAGCATATGTTTGAAATTTTAAAGCTGACATTCGGCTTCTTATTGCTGGCCGTAATCCCCTTTCAAACCTTCTTGCTTTTCTAGATTCATCATCAGTCATATGTGTGGCAAACCTGGAGAGCTCAGTGAATTTAGATTCATCTTTGTAACCGTCATACTTCCCTGGATAAGATTTAAGAACTCCAATTCTTTTTGCTCTCTCATACAATCTGGAAAATATTTATCGTTAAACTTTTCTTGGAATAACTTCCATGTCATTGGCTCATGTTTGATTTCAGACATCCTCTTAATCATTCTCCTTCCAGCATAAAGGTGGCAAGAAAAACCTTTCGATCATCAGGGTAATTTAAAGCATCAAATATTTTCTCTATCTGCATCATCCATCGTTCTGCCACCATTGGATCAGATTCACCACTAAAACTGGGAGGACTAAGCTTCTTAAACTGTCCAATTCCCAACCCCGTCTGGTTTGATGTCTCTGTTCCATCATTACTTCCTTGTTGGACAGTGTCGTTGTTGTTGTTGCATCACTGTGTCATAGTCTCCAAAGTCCGCATGATACCACTCAATTGATCGAGTAGATGCAACAGAGAACCAGATGATCTCGTCATCCTTGCTTCCTAAAACATCAAAGGAATTTTCTTTGATCAATCTCTAAATGAATAGTCAATAAAATATAATATATATATATATATATATATTTTTTCATCAAGTACAAAAAAAAAAAATATTCTTAGTGATTCTCAAATCATGCTCGATACCACCTCCACGACCCTCAAAATATCGACAATATTTAAAAATTTTCATCACAACTATCCCAGGATCCAAACACACATTTGAGGTCACTAAGAAAACATTCAGATCAAAATCTCACCTCTATAGTCTACCAATTCATAACCCTGTGCAATTCATAAACATACCACACGTCACTCGATAATTCATACAACCTGAACTCAACTCATCAAAATAATAACCGCAACATAAATTCACAAGTGGGGAAAGACTATGCAGTCACCAAACCAACGATTACCATAAGATCATATCATTACATGAATTTAACTTAACATTCCAAAATCTATATACATGAGATCCTTTATCTTACACAAAAATCAGGTTGGGTTTAGATTCATCGTCACATTTCATAAGATGTAGAGTATCTTATACAACAAATACACATATGCTAACAAAGATCTGTCCAAAATCATCTAAACTTTCCACCGCCTCAGCCCAATCTTAACATTTAAGCAAGCGATACGCTATCCTGAAAAATTTATCAACAAACGGGGTGAGCATAAAGAGCTCAGCAAGTGACTAACATGTCCATATCAAATAATACAATTTCCAAAGAGATACAGTTTCAAAATACAAGTCAGAATATACGAATTCGTAGACAAAATATCATTAGGAGCAGAAACACAATTGTCCTTTCAATCTTACATATTTGGTTCCTGACAGATGGGGCATAGAGTAATTGGAGCATATCAGTAACAAAGGGAACACATCGGAGCTTACCGATGGCATATAAAATGTTCCGAAGCATATCAACGGCATATGGAACATTTCGAAGCAAAATCATCAGTGAATGAAGCATTTCAGAGCATATCAATAATCAATAACAAATATCATACGAAGCTTAAACGTCGTCCTTGACGTTGCAATCATATCATTCTTATCAGAGCATGAACAGAAACAACACACCAAAACTCTGGATGTCATATCAAACATATAGAAGGTGTAGTGGGATCTCAGTCAGAATGTGATTCATCCATTTCTGAATGACCACCTGACAAAAGTCTCCCACGTCTGGGAGCTCCATCCACCCACGTCTAGGTGAAGTCAGAAGGGGCCGGCAGAGCATCGCAGGCTCTAAGCACATACCCTTTACCATTTCTGGCAAAGGTCCAGAATATCCCACATAGCGGGACCCCACATAGCGGGCAATAAGCACATACCCTTTACCATTTCTGGCAAAGGTCCAGACAATCCCACACACCAGAGTACAAGAGGGCAGTTTTAACAATAAGTAGCATATATCGGAAGCACACGCGGAACAACAAAACGTGCATGTGCCTTTTCGAGACAATACGAAACAAAGAACAAATCTCTCGCAAATGTATTCAGATTTGAAATGAAATGAAAATAAGAGTGTACAGGGATTCCAAGCAATAATATTAGCTCAATTCCAATAAGAAGGTTAGATGAATTCAAATATCCAAAGGAACGGAACAGAATACGCGAAATCGACCAAAGCTCGATTTCGGACAGAATTCCAGTGGCACATCAAACAAATACTTCAGAATATCAATTATGCTCCAATACCCATAAGAAGGCTATGGTCGAACCATATATCAATCTATATTCTGATGGCACAAATTTCATATGAAACAGGGTTCCCAACACGGAGTTACCTTTGATTTGGTAACACAAGGTCAAAAACACAATCACTGTTTTGCAGAATATATAGGGTCGGATTCAACAGATAATAGGGTAGGCTATTGAATTCCAAAATTTTCAAACTATATGTCAAAAGAAAGATTTGCAAGTCTAGTTTCAAATAAAATCAGTTTGGTACAAATCCGAATTTTCAATGGAGAGTTATAGGCATTTTAGTATCGACAGGTCAGAAATCTTGAACCCTGTTTTACAGCGTCCATAGACTCATTCGAAACAGATGTTTGGATAAGTATTCGGTGTCCAAAATCTACAAAATCAGTTTCAAAAGGAAGATATAAGAGTCTAACTTCAAACAAATTAGTTCCTGCCCGAATTCACCTTTTGTACTAAAACTTACAGCTGAAACAGTGTTTAAGAGTCAGTTTACCGGAAAAACTTCAGAATCGATGGTTCGATGTCCAAGGGAGAGACATATCAGTTTCTAAATAGAAATCCTTCAATTTATTTTGAATCAACATAAGAATCAGAGACAAAAAAAACAATAAACAGTGTAGGAGGGGGTTAGAACACTTGCCTTTGAGAATTTTGACCCGAAGTGGAAGGATTAAAGCAAGAACCCTAAAAGCCCCAATTTTTTTTTTCCTCTTCTTCTTCTTCTTCTTCTTCTTTCTTTCTTTCTTTCTTTCTTTCCCTGATCACCCACCAGCTGAGCTGCCTTCTCTGCTTCCTTAAGAATGAAGGAGAGAGGCTTAAATGGTGAAATTGTCATTTAGTGCGTTTTGCATTTCAGTCCTTGTTTTTATCATATTCACGATTTGGTCCTTAGGGTTTACATATAGGTCCTCATATTATTCTTTTTTTTTTTTTTTTTTTTTTTTGAACAGATCTCCCAATCTTCTTACAATTAAGTTATTTTCTTTTTCATACTCTATTTCTTTTGTCAATTTAAACTAAATGCTTACATTATCACCAGAAATTTATACGAAAATTCGAAAATGAGGGGGGTGTTACAATAACATCATGCAGAATTTCATCCAGTATAACACATGCAAAAAGTGGATAGGCATGTTAAACAAAGCCAATCCCAAGGACAGGTAGAGCACAGGAACAATACAATCCATCATCGAAGCATGACAACAAGGCAGGCTCCACACCATCGCCGAGCATTGCTTCAGCCAAACTTTCTTCGACATGATCATGATGATGCATCTTGAGATGCTTGACATGACAGCGCCAATGGCCCATCCACGCAGCATACACATCCATCACCACTCACATGCAAGCGACCAGGCATCACCGATGGCCCCACGATCGGATTCAAGCGCAAGCAAATGAGTCAAAGAGACTCAAGAGCAAGCACGAGCAAGCAATCATGATTGAACCGCAAGCATGCGTCACATTCATCAAGCAAGACAGCAAATGCAAGCAGTTGCATTGCTTGTGCAGCAGGCAGCACAACGGCAAGTCCAGCTTGCAAGCAGCGCGTGCATTCAAAAATGCAATGCAAAATGGCGAGCTTTTCGGAAGCATTTTGAAAAGGCGGATCAATTTTTGGCTCAGCAGCTGAGCGCAAAGCGAAGGAGCGAAAGAGATGTTGCCCAGCCATCCGCAGGCATCCGAGAGATGCAGCGCTTCAGCCGAAACGGAACGCGCGAATCAGCCCAAAAAGCCAAAAGCATGCTGAGCGAGCATTTCGCCTGGCAGCAGCGAGCTCGATGCGATCGAGAGCGGCTGAGATCGGATCGTCAGCCAGTCCCAAAGTCAGCAGATTGTGGTTCCCATGATTCTGTTGCGGTCGCGTGAGGCGCATGAATTTGCAGCAGCGCAGCAGCAGTGCAAAAACGCAGCAACAGCCGCAAAACTTGGGCCAAAACAGGACGGCGAGCCATTTTTTGAACAGCAAAGCAACACGAGCGGCGGCAAATGCAGCGTGAACGGCGGCGGCAAAGCAAGCAGCCTCGAGCAGCACCCCAGTCCATCCAAGCCTGCCATTTGCACCCTTTAGCCCGAGAGTTCGAGATGCCGAATGCGATCGCATGATGCGGGCACGCGCAGGACCAAAATGAGGCAAAAAAGCCCAAAAATGCAAGCCAGCAGAACGAAAGCGTGAAGCAAAGAGCAGCTGGCAAAGCAGCCCAAAATCCGAAATTGAGCCCCGGATGCATGCTTTCGAAGTGCCAGGGCATGGCGGCAGGAAAGGCCAGCCAGCAGCAAGCCAAGCGCAACAGGGAAAATTTTGGCTCTTGCAAAGAATCAGGATCATGGCATCCAGCAAAGCCAGGCATCTTGCACTGCTGCCAAAGCAAGAGCGAGAGCTTTGAGGCACATACATCTTTCTCGATAGCGCGCTCAGCTTGCAAGCCGAAGCGCAAACAAGCCGCGTTTGCAAGAGCAAAGCCAAGCCCAAAAGCCAGCGAGGCCAAAGCAGGCGACGCGGTTTGCTTTGCGCGCGCGGCTTGAGCAGCAGCAATCCAGCAGCAAAGCACAGCAGGCAAGCCGAGCACCCGGGGTTCAAAGCTCTTGATTCAAAAAGCAGGCTTTCAAAAGCCAAAGCCATGAAAGCTCCCGCGATGCCTCATGGCTGAAAAGCGCTTGCAGCAAGAGGCGAGCGCAAAGTTCAAGCAAGGCAGCAAAAAGCAAAAAGGCAAAGCAGCCAAAGCGGCGCAGATGCTTGCGCAAGCAGCTGAAGGAGAGCGAGCCTGATCGCAAAAGCTGGAAGCCAGGCACATAAAAGCTGGGCAGCATTTCAGCCGAAGCAAGCGCAAAGCCCTGAGCAGCAGCTCGCTCAGGATGAGCCAAAGCAGGCGCAGGAGGCAAAATCGCGCATGGCATCAGCATGAGCGCGAGCCAAGCGCCAAGATTGGTGCCGAAAAATGCGATGCAAAAGCGAAGGTGCATCATCCGCGGCCGCCGCGATGCCTTTCAGATGGTGGCGCCGGGGCGGCCGCAGCGTCGACGGATCGCGGCAGCAAACGCGGCGCGCGGCCCAAAGCCGCAAAAAAGTGCCAAAAAAAGCAAAATCGGCCAAAAAAGCAAAGCCAGCGGCGAGCTCGAGCCGCGCTGCGGCTAGCATCGCGATGAAGCGAAGCGTTCAGCTGGCAGCCACCGCCCAGCTGATCAAGCCCCATTCGCCTTTTGAGTACCCGGGGTTCATGCCGAGAGCGACGTTGCAGATGACGCAAACAGCCAGAATTTGAAATGCAAAAAGGCCAGCGAGCCGCGCAAAGGTGGCGCAGCAGGCAGTAGCGAAGCGCATTCAGCAATGCAACGAAAGCGGCAGAGTTTGCACCGCCCTTGCATCCGAAAGTTCATCATCCAGGTCCCATGACAGCCGCGAGGGTTCTGGTGAGGATCAGATGGGACAGCATCAAGCGGCAGTCGCAAAGATGGCAACAAAGCCGCAAACAAAGCGGAGCAAGCCAAGCAATTTGGCAGTGAAAAATGAGCAAGAAAGAAGAGCGGCAAGCAAGCCTGAATGCCATGGCCCAAATGCAGAGTACAGCCAAGCTCTGGAAAGATGCTTGCATGCATGCTTGCGCAAATGATGAAGCCATGAATGGAAGCCCGCACGATCTCGAAGCGCAGCGCGTAAAAGCTTGCCAGCAAATGAAGAAGCGGCCAAAGCTTGGCATTTTGAAGCTTGACGAGCGAAAGAGTTGCAGGCATGCGCCAGCCATGGGCCAAGATCATCCAAAGCCCCGTCGGATGCTTTTGCCGCTTGCGAGATGCGATCAGCTTGATGAGAAAAGATCGCAGCACTTCAACAAAGCAGCAGATCAGATCAAAAAAGCAAGCTAAAAGCAGCAAAGCGCAGCCAAGAGGCATTTCCAGGCATTTTGCCATGAGGCAGCAGCGCAGCTGCAGCCGCATGAAGTGCAGTCGAAGAGGAGCTCTTGAACCCTGGGCTTCAAGCGCGCAAGAAGCATCAGGAGCGACCAAAGGCAGCCAAAAAGCAAAGCAAATGAAGCAAAAGCAAGAGCAAAGCATGCAGTGCAAAGCTGCAAGCTGGTCTGAGGTGCATGCTGCATGAGCCGGTGGGATGAAGCAGAGCCCATGAAGCCAGCCAGTTCAGCCGTCGGCCATCAAGTTTTGCCAGCAAAGCTCGACTTAGTCAGGACGGCGAAGTGCAAGCGTGCGAGCAGCTCAGAGCATCGCAAGTCAGCGCTTGAAGTACAGTGCAAAGCAAAGCAAAAGATTGTGGAGACGCAGTTTTCGAAGCTTGGCAGGACATTGGCTTCTTAGCGCGCTTCGATTCAGCCCTTCGCAAAGACTGCCAGCGATTGCAATGATCATTTCAAGAATTGATCAGCTTCTCACTGATGGGATCAAGCAGCCAGCAGCGCAGAGAGCGTGACCGAAGGTCATCGATCAGTGAAGTCAAAGCATGCTTTGAAGCCTCAAGATGCCATGGTCCAGTTGGCGCGAACCCATCAGTCATTCATGCGGCTCAGCCATCACATGGCCAAGATGCTTTGCAGATGCGCACTTCACCACATGATGCATGAATGCAAAGAGCATCATCATCAAGCGGGAAGATCAGCGATGGCGCGCCCGAGCTTGCCATTGGCGGCAGCGCTGGCAGGCATGCTCATGGCAGAGCATGAGCAGATATCCTTGGCTTGCATGGCATGCATGATTTGTGTGAGAGGATTGAAGAGAGAAAAAGCCATCAAAGCTTTGGCCACTTTGACGGCATGCCGCCAATCAAGCTGAGGCGGCTGCAAGAGCCCCGCCGAAGTTGAAGACAGCACAGCGGCACGGCAAGCATCTTAAGAATGCTGACAGCTTCCAAGCATCACACCATTGACTTGCCAAAACTTTCATTTTTTTCGCAATTCACATGAGCACAGCGAGCTGGAGCTGCAAGATGCTTTCCGAAACTCCCTGCTGACCAGCTGAAGTTCGACCAGATCCTTGATCCAATGATGCTTCGATCAGCTGCGGTGAGATCGATGATTCGCACTTTTCAGGCTTGAGCGAAGACATCTTCCATCGCAGATGCTTGCATTCAGCAAATAGCGAGGCAAATGAGCCAGCTTGACACGACCAATCTTTGCAGGAGCAAGCGTGATCAGATCAAAGCCCTCTGATTTGATGCGGTCATCCATCGGCTGCAATCAGGGATCCATGCCGCCCAAACGCTTGCTTAGCAAGTCATTTCCGATGATTGAGATCAGCCGCAATGGCTTGAATTTGAGCTGATGGAGCTTTTCAAAATCCAATGGTGAAAATTTTTCAGAGCAATGCAGAGCTTGAAAGATTGAAGTGCAAGCGCATTGCAAGCTTTCAAGAGTCAAGCAGCAGACTTGAGCGTTGATCGATGAACCATCAAGGACGAGCAAGCTTCCTTCAACCTGTCGCCAAAGCCGGGCTCAATGGATTTGGCATGGCCGCATCGCTCATGCATGCAAAGCAAGAATTGGATGGCTCGAGGCTAAAGCAATCATCAGCTGGTTTTTCGATGGCAGTGCTCATGTGGCTGATCATTTCCAAAGCTTCAATGATGCTGAGCTGAAGCAAGAATTTGAATTCTCGCCGATGAGCTCCAGCAGTCAGCAAAGCTCCTCAAGCTTTTGAGAACAAAAAGCTTGCAGGCTCCAAGATCATTTGCCTTCAGCTCGGCAATGATGAAAGCCATGCACGCGCAGCGATCGAAAGACTCATCTCCGATCTGAGATTCAGCATGAGCTGCAGCATGCTGCAGCAAGAAGCTTGAATGAGAGGCAAGGCCCAGAAGAATGAGATGATGGAGAGCAAAGATTGAGCAGGCAAGAGCTGCGAAGGGCAAAAAGCTCAAGAATCAGTTTTGAATTTGCAAAACTGAAGCCGAAATTTGAAGATCGCAAAAAAATGCAGCATCAAAGAGCCAAAGCTTCATCAGCGAAATTCAAGCAAAATTGTCTTTGCATTGCCAAGCGCTTTCTTCAGATCACTTCAAGGCGAGTTGAGTTCCAATCAAGCAAGTAGGCCGATGGATCCTCCGGATCAAGCTGAAATGAGCCATCTTTGAGCAATCGAATGCAGCGACTCGACCCAATCGACAAGCAAAGGGTTCATCAAACTGGATGCATCTGCCAAAGCTTGTCAGCCAGCAGCCTTCAGCAGCAGCCATTCGCATCAGGGCAAAGATTTTCAGAGCCAAGCATGGATGCAAGAGCAGCAGTCATGCAGCAAAGCCACCAACTTGAGCGAGCAAGGCCAAAGCAAGGATGGCAGCAAAGCGAGCGAGCTTCGACAGCAGCAAGCTCGTGTTCCAGCATGCCAGCATGGTGAACCGATGGCCGCATCTGAAGATTCAAGATTGCTCAGCAAGCTGCGCTCCGCCAGATTCGAAGCAAAATGCCAAGCTTGCTTTCCAAATCGGCACAAGTTTCCAAGTTCAGCAACAAAGCCGTCAAGGAGCTCAGCATTTCCAAAAAATGAGTGCAAGCTTCCAGCTCAGCAAAAGCAATTGCATCGAACTTTCAGCGAGCTGGCTTGCAATGCTTCATGCGGCAGCATCCTGCTGATGCATGCAAGCCAAGCTTGCCCTTGGCAGTGGCTTGCCCAAGATCGTGAAGCAAGCCACAGTGCAAAAAGCTTTTCAATGAACTTGCCCCTTCACAGTTTTTCAAATGAAAAACTTCTGCAGTTTCCAATTCCTTTTCAGAGCTGGGCTTCAGCTCAAACTTGCTATGTAGCATTGAACAGCTTGTGACAGCCACATCTGCAAAATGAGTGAAGCGCTTTCAGCTTCAGCAATTTTACGGCTTTGCATGCATGATGCCTTGCATGCATGGTCATGGCAAGCATGCTCACCACCTTGAAACCCTGCCAATCAAAGCCTCCATGCAAATGGAAGTGCCAAATTTGCAAATCCAGATTGCAAGCTTCATCATGTGCATCAAGTGTGATCATGCAAAATGCACTCAGCAAAGCAAATGCTTCAAGTGGATCCAAAGCTTTGAGCTTGACTGGCCTGCAGCAATTTGCAGCATCAAGATGCATGAAAGATCGAAAATGCCATCAGCATGAAATTTGGCAGATGCTTTCCAAAAGGCAGCTGAGTTGCATTGTTCCAATTGATTGCGAGCAGTTTTGATGCAAAGCTCGCTAAAGCTTTGTGCAGCTGATCGAGAAGCAGCCATCTTGCAGGCTTTGCAGCTTGTGCTGAGCTGGCGGCCTTTTTGCCCCAAGTTTCCAGATGTCTGAGCAAAAGCCCAAAAAGGGTCCAAATCTTGCAGGCCAAGCAATTGCATGCTGGACCAGATTGGTGATGGCATCAAACTTGCAGGCCAGAGGATTTCAGATCGATCAGGCATGCTGCACAGTAATTCAGCGCTGGCTTCTTCATGCAAGCACGCTGCAAAGCAGAGATCATGCTTGGGGCAGCATGCAATTTTGCGCTGCACATGATGATGCGCATGCAAGCAAAGCCAGCAATGGCATGCACAAAGCATGAAGCAGCGGCGACTCGTTTCCAGCGGCGAGCCATGCGAGCATGCTTTGAACAGGCTGAATCCGCCAGCTGCGAGCAGCCAACCCGAACTGTCTGAGCTTTGAGATGCTTGGCACGAGCCAGCACAAGAGAAGCTGCCGATTCAAAAGCTGCCATGATTTGCAGCGCAAAGCAGCAATCACCGCGTTTGCAAAGGCGAAGCAAAAGCTTTGGCACAAAAGCAAAAAGGCAAGCAAAAACAAAGAAGCGCCAAGCAGATGGCAGCGGCGCAGGAGCTTCAAAGCTTGCTGTCTTGAATGCTTTGAAGGTCGCGCATGCTTAACTTCGCATCGTACAGCTTTCAAAGCGAGCACAGCCCTCAAGCAAGCTGGCTTGAAGCCAGCTTTTTGGAATGCAGCCCCAGCTTCATCGAGCTTTGCTGCACTCAGCCAGCAGCGCAGCCATGCGCCATCCAGCATTGCCCCACTGCGAGTTTCAGCAGAGTTGAGATCTGCGAGCCTCATCGCAGTTGCCGCAAGCGTGCCAAGGATGCTCATCCAAATGCAGCTTCGCTCAACCGCAAAGCTGTTCGCAAGCAGCCCAAAACGCTTGCCGCAAGTTGCAAAGCCATTCGCGAAAGCCAAAAAGCAAAGCAGCAAAAAGCCAAAAAGCGCAAAGCCAAAGCAGCATTTGAGCTGAGCGGTTGTGAAGCAAAAGCAGCGGGAAAGCGCCGATCAGCGCGCGCGCCGGCAGCAGCATTGCATCAGCCCCGGATCATGCCATGAAAAGCCCGAGCAGTCGCATGCGAGAGCTCTTCGCAGCAGCGCGCGCGCGCGCGCGCAAAATGCGCAAAAACAAGCAAAGGGCTGAGCATGAAACAGACAGCAATGCAAAAGCCAAGCGGCAAAGCAAGCGGCAAAGCAAGAAAAGTGCTTGAAGCCCAATGCGCAGTGTCATGCTGCTTTGGCCGAGCAGCGTGCCAGCGCATGCTGAAAGCGAGCCACCAAAGCATCAGAGCCCTGAAAGGCGCCATGGCAAGCCTGCCCGTGCGCAGCGAGTCTTGCTGATGAGCATGCCAGTGCGATCAGCGGCAGCTGACGCATGAGCATCGAGCGCGGCTGCAATTTTTGCAGCCCATGCATGCGAAGCATGGAAAAAGCCAAAAGCAGCAAAAACATCGGCAGCAAAGCAAAAGCCCAGCCGAAAAAGCAATTTGGCAAAGCCAGCCGAAGCGCCAAAGCGTGCAAAGCAGCGCATCAGCCCGAATGCGCTGACCCAAAGCGCAAGCGCTGAAAGCAGCATGGCAAAAAGCGAAGCGAAGCGGCAGCGCACCGCGCGCATCACGTTTGCCGCTGCCGGCAGCTGCCAGCTGGCCAAAGCCCAATGGATTTTTGCAAGCAGCGACGCGCAGCGCCGCTATCCGAAAGGTTCTTCCATCACCACTCGGACCGCGGCCTGGTGGTCGCTTTTGAGGCGCAGCCCGAGCGCTTGCGATTGTGCTTTCAAAAGCAGCAAAAGCAAAAATGCCGCAAAAATTGCAAATGAGCGCGAAGCGCCGCTGAATTGCAGGCGCAAGCGCTGTCACGCAGCGAAGCAGCGCAGCAGCGCATGCAAGCAGCAGCAAAGGCAATGCAAAGCGCATTTTGCGCAGCAGCAGCTGGCAGCATGCATGGCACGCAGCAGCATCAAAAGCAAAGCGCCGCAGAATTTTTTCGCATGTTGCAGCAAGAAGCCAGCTTGCTGCAGCAAGTTTTGCCGAGCCGATGTGCAACATGGCGCGTGCCACTTGCCAGATCAGCGCCGCAGCGCAAAGCGCCAAAAGCAGCTTAGCCGCAAAGGCAAAAGCGCAAATTTTGCAGCAGCAAGCGCGGCGCAAAAGCAGCGCAGCGCAGCGAGCAAGCAAGGCGAGCGGCGAGCAAGCGAAGCGGAAGCAGCGCGCCCAATCCAGCCAAAAGCAGCGAAAAAAGAGCCCGACAGCTAAAGTGCTGCGGCTTTCAGCGGCCATGACGGCGAGGATCGCAATGCGCCGCATCGAGCAGTTCCGTTTCGCAGGCAAGCCAAAGATGCTTTGTGCCAAGGCATGAAGCGAAGTTTGCGCGCGCGCAAATGCGCAGCCGAACGGCGCAAAATGCCAAAAAAAAAGCAAAAAGCAGCAAAGCAGCAAAAAGCAGCCTGAGAAGCGTGGCAGCGCAGCATGCAAAGCGAGCGGCGGCGATCAATGCAGCAAGCGCAAAGCGGCGCAGCAGCGGCGCGCAGCGCTTGCAAGCAGCGCCAAATCCAGCAAGCATGCCAGCCGCGGCCAAGCTTGAGCAGAAGCGCGGCGTGCAGCAGCGGCAAAAGCAGCGCAAAGACGCGCAAAAGCAGCGGCAGCGCGGCATGCATCGAGCAGCGCCCAGCGCGCAAAGCCGCAGCAAGCGCGTTGCATCAGCTTTGCCAAAGGCGCGACGCGCGCGCGCGCGCGCAAAAAAAAAAAGCGGCAAAGCGAGCAAAGGCCAAAAGCTGGCAGCGCATTGCAAGCGCGCGGCGAGCGCGGGCGGCAAGCAGCCGGGCAGCCGTCCTGTTATCGAAAGCCCCATCCAGCCCCTGTGCCACCGGGGTTCGAAAGCCTGCCAGATGGTGCCTGGAGCGTGCCGCGCGCGACAGCACTTGCGCCGCGCGCGCGCGCCGCGGCGCGAAAGCGGCCAAACGCATGCGCAGCAGCGCGCGCGGGCAGCGAGCAGCGGCGCGCGCGCGCGCGCGCGCGAAAACATGCAAAAAAGCAGCAAAACAGCCCAAAAGCGGCAAAAAGCGAGGCGCGAGCGAGCGGCGGCAGCAGCAGCAGCGAAGCGGCGGGCAGCACCGTCCCTGTTATCCAAAAGCCCCATCCAGCCCTGTGCCACCCGGGGTTCGAGGCGAGATGGGCGTTGAAAAAAAAAAGCGCGCGATGCGCGCAAAAACAGCGCGGCAAAAGCACAGCAAAAAAGCAGCAGCAAAAGCAGGGCAAAGCGGGCAGCAAAAGCGGCGCAGCGAGCAGCGGCGGCCAGCGCCAGCAAGCCAGCAGCGCAAAAGCCCCAGCCGCAGAGTTCGGTCGCTTGCGAGATGCGCGCGCCGCGCCAAAATCGCGCAAAAAGCGACGCCAAAAAAGGCAGCAATTGAAAACAGCGCAAAACAGCGGGCCAAAAAGCGGCATTTTTGGCAGCGCGGCGAAGAAAGCAGCAGCGCAGCGCGCAGCGGCGTTAAGCGCAGCAGCGCAGCAGCGCCGTGTTCCCGGAAAAGCCCCATCCAGCTGAGTGCCCCGGCCGAAGGCTTGAGATGGCGCGCGCGCGCGCGCCGCGCGCGCGCGCAAAAGCGCAAAACAGCCAAAACAGCCAAAAGCGGGCAAAGCAGGTTGGCAATTTGGCAGCAGCGCAGCAGCAGCGGCGCAGCGCGCCGCGGCAGCGGCGCAGCCGGTATCCGAAAGCCCCATCCAGCCCGCGCGGGGTTTGAGGGTTCTGAGATGCGCGCGCGCGCGCGTTCGCGCGTTCGCGCGCGCGCGCGCAAAAAGCGCCAAAGCGGCAGCCGCGCGCCAAAGCAGGCAGCGTTCGCGGCGCAGCGCGCGGCGCGGCGCGAGCGCGCGGCGCGCGCGCGCGTTATCCGCAAAGCCCCATCCGCTGCGCGCGTTCAGAGCTGCGAGTTGCGATTCGCGCGAAAACGCGCGCAAACGCGCAAAAAAGCACAGCGCGCGCGCGCCAAAACAGGCCAAAACAGCTGGCAAAGCAGCGGCAGCGCATTTTGGCGTTGCGAAAGCACGCGCGCGCGCGCGC
>JAIWVJ010000070.1:27500-37500 GCA_024322285.1 Musa beccarii
CCGCAAAACGCGCAGCGCCGCGCCCAAAGCCCCATTTTGAAAAACAGGCAAATTTTGAATGGCGCAAAAGCAGCGCAAAATGGCCAAAGCGGGCGCAAAGCGGCCATTTTTGGCAGCGCGCCAAAGCGCCAGCAAAGCAGCAGCGGCGGCCAGCAGTTCCGGAGCGGGCAGATCGCCCCCTGTTATCCAAAGCCCCATCCAGCCTTGCTGTGCCACCCGGGGTTCAGAGATTGAGATGCGCGCGCGCGCCGCGCGCCGCGCGCAAAAAGCAGCCAAAAACAGCAAAAAAACAGCCCAAAAGCAGGCCAAAGCAGCCATTTTGGCGCGAGCGAGCGAGCGAGCAGCGGCAGCGGCGGGGCAGCACACCCCCCTGTTATCCAAAGCCCCATCCAGCCCCATGCCACCCGGGTTTGAGAGTCTTGAGGAGTGCTGATTGCGCCGCTCGCGTTGCGCGCATCGCGCGCGCAAAAACGCCAAAAAACAGCCAAAAAAAACAGGCCAAAAAAGCAGCCAAAGCGGGCAAAAGCAGGCATTTGCGAAGGCAGCGCGAGCGGCGCGGCAGCAAGCAAGCGCGCAGCAAGCAGCGAGCAAGCCCGCGGCAGCACCGTCCCAGTTATCCGAAAGCCCCATCCAGCCCTGTGCCCCGGGGTTCCGAGTCTTGAGATGGCGACGTTTCGCGCGCCGCATCGCGCGCGCAAAAAAACGCGCGGCCCAAAACAGCCAAAAAAGCCAAAAGCGGGCCAAAGCCAGCAAGCGAAAAGCAAGCGGCGAGCAGCAAAGCAAAGCGGCAAGCAAGCACCGCCCCTCGCATCAAAAGCAGCATCCAGCCCGGTGGCCCCGGGGTTCGAGTCTTGAGATGCGCGCTTTCCCATTCGCGCCAACGCAGCAGCCCCGCCGCGGCGCAGGAGCGCGCACAAAGCGAAAAAAGCCCAAAAAGCAGGCGGCGGCGCGGCCATTTTTGGCGGCGGCAAGCGAGCGACAGCGGCGCAGCGATTTGAAAGCAAGTGCCGGTCCAGCAAATCCAGCCAGCAAGCGGCATCCGCGCCCTGCGGCAGCGCGAAGCCACTTGGCAAGCGCCCATGGCGCCATTTTGCGCCGCCAGGGCGCGCCAGCAGCCAAACACGCAAAAAAACAGCGCCAAAAGCAGGCCAAAGCGCAAGGCCAAAAGCAGGCCATTTTTGACGCATGACAGCGAAGGCGCGCAGCAGCCAGCGTGGCAAGCAGCGGGCTTGCCTGCCATCCGAAAGCCCCATCCAGCAGCGCTGATGCGCCCGGGGTTTCGCAGTGCTTTGAGATGAGTCGCCGCTTGCCGCTCGGCGGGCGCGCGCGCGCCAGCCAAAAAGAGGCCAAAGCGCAGCCCAAAAGCGGGCAAAGCAGGCGATTTTGGCAAATGGCAAAGCGGCGAGCGCAGCGAGCAGCGCGCGGCATCACCGTCCGTGCCATCGCAAAAGCCCCAGCCCCTTCCGGGCCCCACCAGCCCCATCAGTTCTTCCGAGAGTGCGATGCTTGATCTTCGCGCGCTTGCACAGTTGCGAGCCGCGCCCGCAGCATGACAGCCCAAAAAAGCGCCACAGCAGGCCAAAGCAGCCATTTTTGGCAAACGCGCAAAAGCGGCAGGGCATCGCAGAGCAAATGGCAGCCCAGCGGCGGCAGCAGCCCACTTGCCGATGCGAAGTTCCGCAGGCCAAAGTCAGCGAACGCATGCCATTGCCAGCCTTGAAAGTGCCCCGCCAGCAGCGCATTTGGCTTGCAAAGCGATGCTTGCAGCATGGAGCGGCAAGCGTTTCAGCGCGCACGCCATCTTGCAGCTTTTGCGCCCGAAGGCGCAGCTTTGAGCTTTGCGCCTTGAGCAGCGCCAGCAGCGCAAATTTGCAATGGCGCCAAAGCAGCGAAAGCGAGCAGCCAAGCAGCAGCATTTTAGCTGCAGCAAGCGCAGCGGCTGCGCGCAGCGAAGCCAGCGGCAGCCGCCCGCCTCATGCATCCAGCCCCATCCAGTGTGCCTGTGAGGAGTTCCGAGTCTTGATGCGAATGCTCTTCGCGTCGCACGCGCGCAAAGCTTGCAAAAACAAAGCCGCCAAAACCCAAAAAGCAAAAGCAGCCAAAAGCATTTTTTGCAAGCGAGCGCGGCATTTGGCAGCGCAAGCAGCGCAAGCATGAGCGCAAGCGAGCAGCTTCATCAGCGCAGTTCAGTGCCAGTCCTCCCTAGCTCATTCCGAAGCCCGATCAGCCCAGTCAAGCTTGCCATGGTCTCGAGATGCGAAAAGCGCCTTGCAAAAAGCCCTTGGACTCGCTTTGGCATGCGCAAAAGCATGCAAAAAGTTGGCGCAAAAGCATGCAAAGCGCAAGCATGCAGCGCAACGTGCAATGCGGTGAGCAAATCACCGGCCAGGAAGCAAAGCAAAGCATATTGATGAGCATGGCAAGCTTTGGCAGGCGTTGAGCAATGCAGCGGAGCGCCGCATGCATGAAGCTGAGCCAGCAAAGCAGCAGCCAGCTGAAAACAGTGCCAATCAGCACTTGCAGCCTTGATGTGCATCAATGCTTTTTTGCATCATTGCAGTTCAGCTTGTGGCTTCGCACGAGCTGAATGCTGAGCGCTGCTGGCCGCATCGCCAAAGCTGAGCCAAGCAAAAGCACTTCAGCGACCTTTGAGCTTGCAAGCATTTGCCTTTTTGCCAGCTTCCCTTGCAGGCAGCAATGGCGCAAGCCAGGGCCACGGCAGCCAGCAGCAGCTCATCAGCATCGCAGCATTTCTCGCTGCAAGCAGTGGGCAGTTGCATTTGGTGCCTTGCATAGCAGCTGCGCACGAGCTCTTCGGATCGCTTCAGCAGCTTGAGCACTTCAGCAGCATTGCTTCAAAGGCCATGGCAGACGATCTTTGGCATCAAGGCAGCTTCATGAAGCATGGCTTTCAGATTTCAAGGGCTTGCTTGAGCAGGGAGGCCTTCAGCATGCAGCTTGCATGCTGGCATGCAAAGCAGAAGCATCAGCAGCCATGGTCAAAGCAAAGCCATTTTTGCAGCCTTGAAGATCTGCAATCTTGCAGCAGCTTCTTCGGCGGTGAATCTGCAATGCTTGTGCCATCCTGCATGCTGCATCGCACCACTTGGCATGATCTTGAAGCTTCTTGATTGCTTTGCAAGCCAAGGCAGCCGTCAACAGCCCTCAAAATTTCAGCATCTCAAAATGCAGCTTGAATGCGATTCACTTGCTTGCTGCTGGGCAGCGAGCTTTAAATGGCAAGCTTGAATGTGAGCAGCATCTGACTGTGAGCTTTCTGATCAATCCTTGAGCTCATCGTGCATGTGCTCGAGTGCTTGAGCTTTGCCAGCATGCTGAGCTTGGATGCATGATCAAGCATTGCATCAACTGCATGCAAGCACATCAAGGTTTTTAGCTGGCTTGAGCATGGCTGCGCAGCTTCATTGAAAAGCTTGATGCTTGAAGCCAAGATTGAGATTCTGAGATTTTGCAAGCTCATCAGCGACTTGAGAAATGGCTTTGATCTTCACTTCATATCAATGCCTTTGGCTTTGGGAAGCTTGAAGGTCATCCTTGCCTGTCCAGCGCCTCATACATGCTTGAGCTGAATTTTTCTTCCATGCAGATGGCTTGCGAGAAGCAAAGCTGGCAGTTTTGAGATCACAAGCAAGCAAAATTTGATTGATCAGAGCAACAATGCAAACTTCTTTCCTGATTGCTGCTTCCTGCTTGCCAAATGCTTGGAATGATGCCTGCTGCATACCGATGGCATGCCACAAGCAGCTTCACGAAAGCATGCAATCTGAAAGCTTGCATGAGCTATGTGCAACTCAAAACAGCTTGCAATGCTTGTTTGCATCAAATGCTTGCCGCATTTGAGTCATTGCAGCTCAGAAGCATGAGCCTGTTGCTTTGAGCTGAGCAGCTTGGCTCAATGCAGCCATCATTGAATCATGCCCAAAAAGAGGCTTGATGATCATTTGCATGCAGATGATGCCTGTCATGATGCTGATCAGCTCATGATTGCAGCTTGATCCTTGATCAGCATCCAGCTTTGCTTCATCAAGATCCTTTGGAAGCACTGCCTTGCATTGCACTTTGCTTGACTAGCTGCAAAAGAGCATTTCCACAATTCATGCATGTCTGAGCAGCTCTCTGGATGCGATGGCCTTGATGCAGTCCATGCGATGCTTGCGCCATCGAGTCAGCATTCATGAAGCTGCATTGCGCTGCGAATCCTGATGGATTCTTGCATGGAAGTCCAAAGCTGGCCAATGCTCGCATGATGCGAAAATTTGCGATGATATGGCATGTTAAGCGTTAGATTCCATCATCCGGCATGCAAAGCTCATCACGATGCTCATGCAGCTCTCAGGCAACTTTGATCTCGCACCAGGAAGCTTTAAGCATCAGCTCATGTGCGCTCTTGATGCTTGCCATCAGCCTGTGATGCCAAGGCTGATGGCGATCAGACGCTTCGACTCTCTTGATCATTCGGCAAGATTGATCATTGAATTTTTCAGCGCAGAGCCTGAGCATGCAGCATTTTGATCCTTGCATGGCTTTCATGAGAAAGCTTGCAGGCTTGACAGCTCTTTCTTGCTGCCAGCAAGCTCTGCATGCTTCGCGATCAGCTCAACGACTCTCCATGAGCTTCAGCTGAGCTTGCCTTGTCCCTCCTGATGCAAGATGCGAGATAAAATCTTGTGACATGAAACAGCTCAAGCTTCATGCAGCGATGCATGCGAACCAGCAAGCGCAGGAGCAAGCAGCACTTGAGCAACCCAATCTTGCTGCTCTTGCATGTGAGAGATTGAGCGATTGATTGCCTTGCAGCCTGCAATGCTTGATCCAAACTGATCAAGCTTTGCATCGATGCTTGATCAAAATTGCTGATCAGACATGCTCAGCACAAGCTTGATCTTCAGACTTCGATCTTGCTGCTCACTCAAGCTCAAGCTGCAGCTTTTGGCGAGCAATCCACTTTGCCCATACTTCAGTGAGATCCAGCCTGCTGCATGCTTGGATGTTCATGCCATGATCGATCCTTGTCGCAAGCACCAGCTGATTCAAGCTTTTTTGCAGAAGCTTGAAGATGCTCAAAGCAAATGCATGCATGCTGATTCTCCATGCAGCTTCATGGATGACGGACATTCATCAGCAAAGAATGCAGCTTGCATCGATGCAATGAGCATGCTGATCCAGCTTCATCCATGCATCCTCGCATGCTCATGATCAGATCAGCTGCAGAGTTTGGCCTTGTCATGCGCTTGCTTGATCATCTCAAATTTCCAAAAGTTCATGCATTTTGCTCTTGATGCTCATGCCACCAGCTGCAGCAGCAAAGATGAGCATGAGCTTTGACTTGCATCCGATCAGGCTGATTGAGCTTGATTCCAGCCGTGTCCTTTCTGACGGTGCCAGCTGAGCAAGTGAATCTCTGAGTCAAAAATTTTCGAGGTTTTGCTTGACCTGCTCTGCTGCATTTGCCGTTTTTGCACCTTCAAAAGAAGCAAAAGCTCTGAAGCTGAGCTCAAGCCATGATGCTCACATCTTGATTTCTTGCCGATCGAACAGCTGCTCATCATCTGAGCCTTTGCCATCCCATGAAGCGAAGCTTGCTGCCATTTCATGGTCAAGATAATCGATTTGCATCGCCATGATGAGTTTGATTTGAAAGCAGCTTCAATCAGCATGGATTGTCCTGAGCATGATCGCTTGAGCTGCAGCAGCTGAAGCTTCAGCATCTTGCATTCTTCTTGCTCGGCCAGCTGATGCTTGACTGGACTGCAAGTCCTGCACAAGACTGGATCTGTCTCAGCTTGCTTGCAGTGATCCATGCAAAGCACAGCCAAGCAATCATGGCAGCGATTGAGCACGTGCAGCGGCTTGGCCCAGGCTCCACCTGATCAGCATCCAAAGGCCTTTGCACTGGGTGCCTCGCTTGCAATGTGAGGATCCTTCACAATCGAGTGAAGCACTCGTGTCTCATTCGATGCTCAATGAATTTGCATCCGCAAGCCTGCAGCTGCCATCCGGCTGCCTTCAATTGCAGCTCGCTGGCTGGCTTGACAAGCAGTGACTTGCCTTCTTTGCGACTTGCAAGCAAGGCCAGCTTGCAGCTGCAGCGAATTGAACGCTGCAGCAAGATGGCTTTCAGCCCTTGCCAGCCTCCTGGATTCATGATGCTCAGCCGATCCAAGACTCGAAAAGCATGCATCAGCTTTCCTTGTCGCACAAAAGTTCAGCCGAAGATCCATGCTTGAGATCTGAGAAGAAAGCCAGCGCAAAGACTTCAGGCCAGCAGCTTTCAAGCTTTGCCTTTGCAAGCATGAGCAGAGCAGCTTGATTCAAAGGCTCATGGAACCTCAGGAGCTTTGCATCGCCAGCTTGCCAAGAAGCAAAGAAGCGCCCAAAGCAAAGTGCCAGCACATCAGCAGCTGCAGCTCTTAGTCGGCGAAAGAAGTCCAGAGCTGCATGCTGCAAGCCTCCTCATGGTGAACTTGGTCTGTTCAATGATTGACATGCTCCTGATGATTTTGAGATGCCACTGCTGCAATCAGACTTCATTCTTTGCCAATGCAGCTGCAGCGCGAGCGCATCGACGCTTCAGCTTGCTCAGCTCTGCAAGCGCCAAGCTTGCAGTTCAGCCTTTTGGCAAGCTTGAAACCAAGCTTTGCAAAGCAGCCTTGCGGACATCTGCCTTTGCGCTCGTGGCAAGCAGCCATTTTTCGAGAGCTGCTTTGAACTTGAAGCAAGTGGCTGCTCAAGTGCCTCTGCAGCATGCATGCTGCCATCAGCCTGTGCTCAGCTGCCTCATCAGCAGCAGTGAAGAGCTTTGACGATGCCGCTCTTGCTGCGTCAAGCGCTGCGCGCTGAGCTTGCCAACTTGTCTGCATGCAAAAAAGCAAAGCTCAGCAGCCATGCAAAGCAGCCAAAAGCGGCCAGCTGAGAGTGAGCAAGCGAGCGCAGCGACGCAGCGGCAGCGGCGTCAGAAATCTCCATCAAATTCCATCCTTCCCGGAGCAACCCCAAGGCCTCTTTGTCTTGAGATGCCGAGTTGTTCGCGAGAAAGCTTGCAGAATTGCAAAGTCCCGAATCATGCCATTGCAAGCGCTGCGCCATGCGGGATCAAAAGACTTGAGCTTTCGGCAAGAACAGCTGCTGCAAGCAAATTTGGCGCAAATGCAGCGGCAAGCAAGCATGATCAAAAGCGCGCCAGTGCATGCACTTCAAGATCAGCATCCAGCAAAGCGCATGAAGCCCGCTGCAAAAGCATGCTGCAATTCGCCAATGGCGATCGCAGGCAAGCTCAAAGCAGCCATGAATCGAGCCAGCGTGCAAAACGGAGCCAAAAATTTGCGATGCATGGCAGCGACAAAGCTGCAAGCAAAGCAGCAGGAGCAAAGATCAGCCATGCACCAGTCCAAACCCCCAGCTGCCTTGCATCAGAAACCCCTTGCCGAATTCTTTCAATGTTCAGAGCATCAGCAGCTTTGATGATCGCGCGAGCAGCCCGCGCGCGCAAAGCTTCAAAAAAAGCCCAAAACAAAAAAAAAGCATTTAGAGCCAAGGCAGCAGCTTTTGCAAAGCTTGAAAGCGGCGAGCGGCGACTTTCAAGCGGCAGCGAAAGCGGAAGCAACAGTCCCGGCATCAAGCCCCATCAGCCCAGTTGCCATTGCCACCAGGCAAGTTGTCACCCTGAATGTTGATGGCCCGTGTTTCGCCAAAAGCTTGCTTCGCTGCGCAAGCTTGCAAAAAAGCCAAAAAACGGCGCAAAAAATTGCAAAGCAAAGCCCAAAAAAATGCAGCAGCTGCTTGCAGCCCAAGCAGCGGGCATTTTGAAGGCGGCAAGCAGCAAAGCGGACAGCGGCGGCAATGAGCAGCAAAAGGTGGCATGCCATCCAAAGCCCCATCATGCCAGTGCGGGAGTTCCATGTGTTTGAGTGCTGCGATGCGCTTGCCCGCGCGCCTTGCGCGCGCTTCATCGCGCAAAAAAAAAAGCAAAAACAGCCCAAAACAGAAAAGCAGCCATTTGGGCGGGCCAAAGCATGCAGCGGCGAGAGCGGCAGCGAGCGGCAGCACAGCGCGCGCCCCAGCGGCAGCCGTCAGCGGCCAGCACCGCCCGATGGCATCCGAAAGCCTGCCCATCCAGCCCGTTCTGCCGGCGGCGCGCGCAGCAGATGGCTGCCGCTTGCGCGCGCAAAGCAAAAACAGCAAAAAACAGCCAAAAGCAACGGCAGCAAAAGGAGCAAAAGAGAGCGGCATGGCGCGTGAGCGACAGCGGCGAAGCAAAGCGAGCGGCATGCCCGCAGCAGCATGCCAGCCCAGCCATGCCCTGTCATCGAAGCCTGCCATCCAGCCTTTGCGCCACGCCGGGGTTCGAGTCTTGTCGCGAAATGGCGCGCGCGCTCGCGCGCAGCTTGCCGCAGCAAAACAGCAAGCAGCAAAGCAAAAAAAAGCAGCCAAAAAGGCCAGCAGGCCATTTTGGAAAGCGAGCGCAGCGGCGAGCGGCGGCGGCGGAAGCGGCGGCGGGCAACGTCCCCAAAAGCCCCATCCAGCCCCAGCCCGGGGCCACCCGGGGTTCGAGATGGGTGCTGAGATTCGCGA
The DNA here is from genome assembly GCA_024322285.1 of Musa beccarii. Classification (NCBI taxonomy): domain Eukaryota; kingdom Viridiplantae; phylum Streptophyta; class Magnoliopsida; order Zingiberales; family Musaceae; genus Musa; species Musa beccarii. The sequence continues at coordinate 36,093 of JAIWVJ010000070.1, forward strand.
CGCGCCGCATCGCGCGCGCGCAAAAACGCGCTTCAAAAAAACGCCCAAAAGCGCTGCGGGCCAAAACAGGCCATTTTTGGCCAAAAGCAGCCAAAGCGCAGGCAAAAGCGGCAGCAAGCATTTTTCAGCAGCAGCGCAGCCAGCGCATCCAGCGTGCAGCCAGCCAAAGCCCCTTGGTCGCGCAGCAGCAGCGCCCAGTTGCCAATGCCAGTGCCAGCGCCAGCGCAGCGCGCTCGCCGCGCGCGGCGGTTCCGCAAAAACACAAAAAGCCAAAAGCGCAGCCAAAAGCGCCAAAAAGCGGCCAAAAGCAGAGCAAAAGCAGCGAGCGCGGCGGCGGCGCAGCGGCATTTTGGCGGCGACAGCGGCGCGCGCGGCGCGCACAGCACCGCCGCCGGCAGCACCGTCCTCAGTTCATCCAATCAGCCCCATCCAGCCCTGTGCCACCCGGTGTTCGAGTCTTGAGATGGCGCGCGTTCGCGCCGCGCGCCGCGCGCGCGCGCGCAAAACAAAAGCAAAAAACAGGCCAAAAAACGGGCCAAAGCGGGCAAAAAGCAGGCCATTTTTTGGCGGCGAAAGCGCGAGCAGAAGCAGCGCGCAGCGCAGCGGCCAGCGGCGAAAGCCCCAGCCATCTTGGCCAGCCCCATCAGTTGAGTATCCGAAAAGCCCCATCCAGCCGCCGTTGCCACCCGGGCGTTCGGCGCGAAAAAGCGCCAAAGCGCGCGCGCATCGCGCGCGCGCGCAAAAGCAGCAAAAAACAGCAAAAAGCAGCCCAAAACGGCAGCGGCAAAAGCGGCCAAAAGCAGGCATTTTTGCGGCGAAGCGAGCGGCGCGCGCAGCATGCAGCGAAGCGGCCGCAGCAGCACCGCCCTGTTATCCAAAGCCCCATCCAGCCTGTGCCACCCGGGGTTCAGTGCGAGATGGCGCGCGCGCGCGCGCGCGCGCGCAAAAAAGCAGCCCAAAAACAGCCAAAAATAGGCCAAAACAGGCCATTTTTGGCTGGCAGCGAAGCAGACGAAGCGCGGAGCGGCGGCAGCGCAGCGGCAGCGGCACACCGGCAGCGCAGCAGCCCTCAGCCCCAGCCCCATCCATGAAAGCCCCATCCAGCCCGGGGTTGGTGCGTACCCGCGGCGTTTCGCGGTGCTTGAGATGGCGCGCGAAAAAAAGCGCGCGCGCCGCGCCTTTGCGCAAAGCAGGCCAGGCAGCGCAAAAGCAGCCAAAACAGGCCAAAGCGGCAGCAAAAGCGGCGGGCGCGCAGCGCAGCGGCGCAGCGCGCAGCAGCCATCAGCGCGCAGCCCAGCGCACCGTCCCTGTTATCCGAAAGCCCCATCCGCCCTGTGCCCGGCGCGTTCGCGCGCGCGCGCGCCGCGCGCCGCGCGCCAAAGCAGCCCAAAAACAGCCCAAAACAGGG